>CAUYRH010012479.1:0-86436 GCA_963574655.1 Perodicticus potto | reverse complement strand
TATGGGACACCAGGGTTTCCACTAATTTTTATTTTTAATAAAATATATTTGGCCTCTGGGCTCGGTAATAACACAGTGGTTATGGCGCCAGCCACATACACCGAAGCTGGTGGATTTGAACCTGGCCTGGTCCAGCTAAACAACAATGACAACTGCAACAACAACAACAACAAAGTAGTCGGGCGTGTGGTAGGAACTTGTAGTCCCAGCTACTTGGGAGGCTGAGGCAAGAGAATCGCTTAAGTCCAAGAGTTTGAGGTTGCTGTTAGCTGTGATGCCGCAGCACTCTAGCGAGGGTGACATAGTGAGACTTTGTCTCAAAAAATACCAAACAAACCAACAAAAAACCTATTTGGCTTCTGAATCATTTTATTTGCTTCTTCTTTGTCTCAGGTAGATTTTTGCAAGCATTTTCAGTGAACTCAGGAAGAGAAATTTATATTGCTATTTATATATGAGTTTCAAATACTGTAGGATTTCAAAGTTCAAGTCTACCTTCCTTTCCATTTGGAGGCATTCTGCCCATTGACTAACAATGAGTTTCTAATTAAAGAAAATATAGGCAACTGGTAAGGAGTAAATATCCATGTTTGGCTTACTCTGTAGTTCATATACAACCACCAATCTCACCTTTACTTATCTAACTTTATTTCCATATAGCAAAATGTGACCTGTGATTTTTTGTTTCTGTTTGTAGAAATAAGGATTTTGAAAGCTTACAGTAATGGCAAAAAGCCGGCTAAAAGCTGTTCTTATTTTAATATAATAAATTCTAAATGTGTAAAGTGGATTTTCCTTAGAGGCATGCATTTTAAAATTTAAGTGGTGGATACATATTTGGAGAGACTAATGCATCACTACTCCGTTGGTGGAAATCACAATTAAAGATTTTAACGTGGAGAATTTGGCGTGGGACAGGGTTTGTTAGGCAGTTGAGTGAATGGCTTAGTTAAATGAGGGAAAGGCGATGTTGTTTGCCTGTAGGCTTTTGATTTGCATATAGAAAATATATTCCCAAGTTACATACACCATTGACTCATAGTTGTGTCACATCAAGAAAGTAGCATTTACTTGCTTGGTACAGATTACGTCGTTAAAATTATGATGAGCCAAATGGCTATCAGTGAAAATATTGATAGGAGACGGGGAGAGTTCCTTTGTTTTCTATGGGTTTTTGTTAGACTTCAATGGGAAAGGAAAGATCATTTTCTACAAATACTGGTTTCAGGCCTTTTCCCCATCACTGATGTTCTGACAAGGGCCTATTTTACTAGAATATAATCTAAATGTTTTAGATTATAAAATAAAAAAATATTATTTTTATTTAAAAAAAAAATTCCCATCTTAGAATTTGACAGGTAGCAGAACAAGAATTCACTGGGACAAGTGAGAAGGCGAGGAAAAAACTTTTCAGAAGTCCAAGAGCAGATTTAAGATTTCTATAGTACTGTTACTCTGAAAGTACTTCTGAACATGGAGGCTGGAATTTAAATTATGTATTTACATTATCCCATAAGAGATGATACTACTCATAAATGTGCTTGCCAAGTACTGAGTGCTTAGTAAATGATACTTGAATCTGAAGAAGCAGGAGATTAAAATGCCATGCATCCTGGTTTGTTCTGTGGGGTTTCCGTTTACCTCCCTTGTCCTGAGTAATTTTCAAAGTTTCATCTTTCACTTTCAAAAACATCCTAATACGCTGTTCATTTGTATGGTCACTTTCCTGAGAAGCACCGAGTTTTACCTTGATGGCCTGAGATGCAACTGAGTGGATAAATCTTTAAATCTGAGAACCCTGATGTGGACTGGGGTGTCCTCCTTTGTCTGAGGCTGTCCATAGATTTCCCAGTGCAGAGAAATGATAAATGAGTGTCTTCTAAGTAACCAGCAGGCCTCCACCGGGAGGTTCGGAACCAGACATACCTAACAGCTTCATTAATGACCTGGAAGAGCTGTAATAAGCAGCTTGCTAATGAAATCTGCAGATGACACTAAATTCTAAATTCCTGGGTATGGGTAGCAACAATTGAAGCATGAATAACAAAGAATCCAAGTTCAGGTAGAGGCTGGAATGTAGAAATACATACAGTTAGGATGACTTTGTACAGCAATTCTATGCAATACCATTGGTCCATGAGACTAAAGCAGGACCAGAAAGAGAGATAATTCATGTCGCTGAAAAGTATGCAGCAGTAACTCCCTTAGCTCTTAAGCCAGGGAGCGGATAACGGTTAGACAAGATTAGCATGAAAAAAGTTGAGTTTAAATTTCAACGCTTTCTTGAACTAACATGTCTTAAGGAAATTCCATGAGTCTCTGGGATTCCTGGTTTCCTTTTGTAAATATTAAATTTGTAATGGATCTGAAAATGTTTGGCACAGACATGCAACTCAACACAAATTGGTTCGATCCAATTTTAAGAGCAGCGTCGTGACACCAAATACCATTCAGTCTTTTCCACTCAAACAATCTCTAGGGAATACGCAAATGGGTTTTAAGAGATCATGAAACATCAGAGATAATATACCAAATGTTTGGTGTACACGCCTAGGAACATGGATGGCTGTTTTTCTGGGGAATTGATCTACTTTCATCATCTATCCAGAGGCACTGACAGCTGAAAACATGTCAGGACCTTTGCATAGGACAGTAAGCATCTTGCAAGTTCCTGTTCAGTACTCGTGAACTGGGCTGAGCTTCCTAAACTTTCAGCATAGGGTGGTGCCTGTGGCTCAGGGAGTAGGGCGCTGGCCCATATACTGGAGGTGGTGGGTTCAAACCCAGCCCTGGCCAAAAACTGCCAAAGAATAAAAAAAAAAAAAATAAACTTTCAGCATGCCAAAATAGCTCTCGGCTCCACAATTGGACATGTGCTCATCCATCAGATATTTTCATGGCTGGTAACATTTAATCTTCGTGAAAAGGCCTAAAGTATGACAATCAACTTCCCGCACTGTCCCTGTGCCTTGTTTTGTTATCCTCACGACACATGGCTAGCGAACATTTGAAATGTTCGTGGTTATTATTTCTGTTACCTTGTGTGCCACTATCCATTAAACTGTCAGCTCCTTGAGAACAGTTGTCTGGACCTTCTGGTCAGGAAAGGAAGGGAGGCAGGCTTCACGCAGAACCTGGTGTATATTAAGTGATCGAATGAGTAAGCAACCGAAAGGACATAGAAATGAAGAAAATTCATCTAGGTGGCTGTACGTGGAGAGAAGGATGATGCCTGAACAATGGGAAAATTTGCCCCACTCTTCCTTGGCACAAAAGAAAATTTCATTCTCGAGGCTGCACAGGTTTTTATATTGTGTATATAGTAGTCCCGCGTGGTGCTTTGAGTTCTGAAAAGAAAACACCCAGTGGTACTTCCTCTGTACTGTAAAAATGAACTTGCGGTGTCCATTGATCCGTTTCTGGGATACACACGGAAGCTTTGGTTCAACTGTTGAAAAGATGAACTCTTGGCATATTAAATTCTATAATTCTATAACTCTATTCCATAATTCAGTTTGGAGGAGCATTTCCAATAAAACCATTTTGTGCCTACTTGTAGCACAAGACTAGAAGGTTCTGCCAATAAAGCCTAAGTGGAATGGCATTCTTATCACTGGGGTTTCTGTTGAGCTGTCCTATAATCAAAATACCTCCTTCAAAATCAGAAAGCAACCTGTTAGATTCTTCTTCTCACAGGAATCAACCTCCTCTGATTGTGGGAAAGGAATGTTCCCTTACACCTAAAGCCTATTCTCCTGTTCTTTGATTGATTCATTTCTCACATCTTATTTTCTCTGTCAGGTGTTTAAAAGTGACCGATTTCTGAAACCTCGTCAGCCTTAGGCAGTAAGTTGCAGGAAACCAAAACAAAACAAAACTTACCCTTCTGTGTAAGCACCAGCTATTAAGCCAAGTCTACCAATCTCTGGAATTGAGAAATATTAACTAACAAACATAATTTGTTTTGGCTAACTCTGTCCCTCAGGCTAGTTTTTGAAGTTCAGATTTCTGGTTGATTATACTTCTTCCCACAAGATCATGTGTTAGTGGGCCAGGTTCCTCGAAACGCTTGGGATGTGCATGTAATTCTTGTGGAATAACAGCTTAATAGTGTACACTGATACCCCTTATTAAATGGGCTTGAAGCCAAATTGCTAAGCTGAGGTATATTGCATTTGTTCATTGATTATTCTCTCTTCACACAAGACATTAGCCAGAGCTGGAGTTTTAGTAGAATCAGATACGTGCCAAAGACACTGTGGAAACGTTTATTCTTAAAAAATCCAGATTCATCTTTAGACTTTTATAATATTTACTGCATAATTAACAATAATGTTTGACACTGTCTTCCTCTTGACAGAATCTAACTGGGAGCATCTGGTGTTATTTAGCCAAGAGCCTAGTTTTTTTCTCCCAGTACAAAAGAGTTCTGATTAATTAATCATTGCCCAGACCTGAATAATACATTAAAGATAAACTTCAATGCTTAGTAGAAAACAAAGGGTAAAAAGTTTTCTCATCTTAAAGAAGATAGAGTTTCCTCATAAAAGAAATATAGCAAAGAAGACATTTTTAGCACTTATTCATCCCAGGTCCAAAGCCAGATGTGTCATCGGCAGAATATTTTCTTAGGTGGGTATAATTTTGGGTTTAGCCTGTGGGACCTTCCCTAGGGTGCTTATTTTCTGCTTCTTTCTCAGCTGTACCCTCTTGCCCTTGATGTCTTTGTTTCATACTTATACACCCTGTTGTCACATGCTCTGGATGACAAGAGTGACACAAGGAGAAAATAGTTCATTGAGAATCTAGATTGTAAATTCTGTATGAACTTTATCTGTTTAATTCTCTCTTCAGTACCCAGGGCCCTGTGGAGTCCCTAACACCAGTGGATACTCAATAGTTCTTTGTTCAGTTCATGAATGTCTCACCTCTACTGTGCCAACTCCTGGTCTCATGAGTTCCCCAGCTATCAGTGTGCTCTTCTTCAAAGACTAGAAGATTGTGGACTTTATAATTCCATCTGTTTTTCTCTGCATGAATGTGTGCACGGAGTAGCTTTGTGACCTGCAGGCTTTATATCCACAGACTTCTAAAGTGACTAAAGTGTGGCAGATCCTTACTTGGTTAAATAAGACAGCACATGGAAGTTTAAAGTTTTTCTCTGAAGGTTTTATTTGTTGAGTCTAATGAAAATAATAACTAGCCTGTAGTCCTAGTTACTCGGGAGGCTGAGACAAGAGATTCACTTAAGCCCAAGAGTTTGAGGTTCCTGTGAGCTGTGACACCAGGGCACTCTACCCAGGATGACATAGTGAGACTCTGTCTCAAAAAAATAAAAAGAAGAAAAAGAAAAGAACTTGACAATAGACCGTTAACAGAAGAAAAGGTACACAAAGTTATTAACATGCAAGTGTGCACAAGAGCCTCACAAATACAGGGTTCAAAGAAGAGCCAGATGCTGAAGGTTTAATAGCATGATGATATAGGAGCTTGAGGCTTTGGGGGAGATGGGGACAAATTAGGGATGGAGAACAAAGGTTCTTGTATTATGCAGATAAAATTTCTCAGGTGAAAGTCCTCAGAAGAATAGTTGAAAGAATAGGTGAGAGTTCTATAATATGGGCACGGTGTCCTGACCATGGAGACTTTTTCTCTGCAGTACTACAAATTAATCTTTGATTGATGTAGAGTACAGGGAGAGAGTTCAAGACGATTGTGTCCCTTCTAGATATGGTTCCCTGAGTCAGCTAAGGGAACATCAGAGAGAGCCCCTCTCTGAGCTATGGAAGGAAATAAGGGAAGGAGAAGATGGTCACAGAAAGAGATCTTGGATCTGTGGCTGATGTTTCAGGGCTTTCAATATCTTTTGTTCAAAGCACTCAGCACACCAAGGCACCATATTTTGGGTATTGTTTACTAAGTTCCAACATTTCTAATGTGCTTGATTTGTGAGGCTTTTTTCTCCTTTTAAAGAGCCCAGAACATGGGTTTCTCAAATACATAGTCACTGCTACTGTCATTAAATGTCACCTTTGTCTCATTTGGGTATGTCAGAATAACTCCTAATAAACTGAAATAAAATCTTAAGTTCCCCAGCTTGGCCAAGAGGACCTCAGAAATACCCTAAATCTGGGTTGTTCACCATGAGAAGGGGGGCCAGACATGCTTTCTCATGCCCCCTTCCTTGCTGGGAACTGTCCTTTATAGCTCATTGACAGGCCTGAGGTCATTCAAGACAAAGCTTAAACCATACCCTTGGGTCTTCAAATTACTCAGCACTTCTCCTGAGTCCATGTTTGGTGACCTGTCTCTCATTAACAGATTTCCTTATCTTAACTTAAAACATTTCAAACTGTAGACAAAGTGTCATTTTTTTAACCAATTGCCAATCATAGAATCTTTAAACTTACCTATAACCCGCAATACACCCCCAATCCCACTTCAAGATGTCCATCCTTTAGGGGCCAAAACCAATGAACATCTTCTATGCATTGATTTATGACTTCAGGTATAATTCCTGTCTCTGAAATGTATAAAATCAAACTGTAACATAACCACAGCAAGACCACTTGCTGAAGGCTTGTTGGGTGTGGGTCCAGACCAAGGTCACTCATATTCAGCTCTGAATAAACTTCAAATTATTTGATAGAGTTTGGGTTTGTTTCTCTTGACATTCTCTATAAAAGCCATGTTTTTGTTTGCCAATTTCGTCCTCTGTATGGCCCTTCCTTTGAGCTCAATATTGATTCATTTTCTGTTCCATCCAAAAATGTTCTCACTTACACTGAATGGGTGTGAAAAGTTATGTCTAACTTCACTTACATAGAGGAAATAGCTCAACTCTGAAGTTTGTGAGATTTTTCATCTTTTTCTACCCCATGGAATACTGACTTATAAATACCAGTTATTAATTCATTGAAAGATACTTATTTTCAATTATTATATCCCAGGAAGGATTCTAGGCATTAAATATACAGCAGTGAACAGAACAAGAACTCTTACTTTCATGATGTTTACACCTAATTGAAAGACAAATTAAATAAATGTAGAAGGCAGAGTGAGTAGAAAAACAGTGAGATGATATGGTAGGGTAATTTGTGTTGTTAGAGGAACTTGAGGAATGTTTCTGAGCACTAACATACAATGCTTTGTATTAAAGACCAACCTCTGTAAGGCAGCCTGATGATGGAGGTGGGGAATGCATAATAACTAAAACATAATGTTGAAAAATGACTGAGCCAATAGAAGACAGACAGGACAGTATCAAAGGCCTTAGAGAGAGGGAAAAGCCCCATGCAGGTAGCAGAACAGTAAAGGCTTCTTAGAACAGAGCTATGAGGGATGGGCCCAGGTGAAGACGAGGCTTCATTCTCAAGGAACAATTTGAGCAAGGACATGGTGTTGGAGAAATATTGGCAAAGCGCTAAAGTAACAAATGGTCCATTTTGGCTAGAGCTCAGTGAAAAAGCAGGAGATGATTGAGAGCAGAGTGTAAAGTAAGCTCACAGCCAAGTGTTGAAGGGCTTCAAATGCCAAACTGAGAAGTTGGAATAGAAGAGCAAATAAAATAAAAATGTTGCAACATTTTGACTGATAATCAGAATAACGTATTTTCATTAGGCAAAATACAGAAAGTGCCTAATAATGAAGTGTTGGGTAGAAAGGTGAGTTAGTCAGAGCTATAGTAACAAAATAAATTATCAGTGTGATATAGACAATTTTAGGGCAGAGAGAATTGGACATTGTCATGTAGGTTTATCAACATCGTCCACAGTGGTTTTGTTTTTAATTCCTTGTTCTGCTGACATCTAGGTTCTACCTACATGTAAAATAAAGCTGAATGCCAATTCATCCTTTCCTGGAAACCTTGTGAAATCCAAAAACGTCACCACCATTGTGATGTAGGGACTGTTGAGGAAATGCCAAGCTTTCTTTTCTTAGTGCTCCTTCTTGTACCTTCTACAGGGTAGACCCAGAGTGATATGGGTTCTCAGAGAATGCTGATCCTAATTTAAAAAAACGGATTTACTGGAGGTTTTTAAATTTCAGCAATTAACAGGAATTTAGAAAGCCAAGGATACTCCTTGCTGGAATCAAAGTCCTTCTTTTCAGATACTTTGCTTACTGTTGACATGCTTTCCCCCCCTCCCACACTCCAACATAAGACTTGTGTCATTGCCCAGTGTAAAGGGTTTTTATCTTGCATTTTCTCACCTACCATTTCTGGGCTGCATATTGACTTCTGCAGGACCCCTTCCCCCTTAGGTACTTTTGCCTTGAGGGTTTCCTTCTCCCTTAAAGCATATTAAAATTAGATTTGAGGACTGTATTGTATTGAGACCAGTGTATTAATGTTACTTGTTTAAGCATTTTCTTCACCCTAGAAGTTATTTTTTCCTTCTGACTTTAAATAAAACGATGGCATGGTTCCTTAAACTACTGTAAAACTTAGTCTGTATCATGTGCCTTATGGGTAGTGGACCCTCTTCCTTTTCAGTTAAGAACTGGGGATAAGCTGAATTGAAAACCCAGATGCATGGGTAGGCTCAAAGATGTTCATAAATGGACTTGAAGTTAGATATTGCATGCTTTGAAAATACTTTCCAGTTGCATAGCAGGAACACTAGGAAAGGTCAGATTGATTTTACTGACCTTTTCATTCTGCTCTGTCATGGCAGCTGCAATTTCCTATTTGCGGCAAATTTAGGAAAAGTATAGACTTCAGTTTAGTTACATGAGAACCACCAGGGTCAATTAAAATTCAGTTTGCTAGGACTGTTAGATGAAATCAGGTATTTCCGATGAGAATCTTAGTTTGAGGCATGTAAATCTTGAACACACTCTTAAGTTTTATAGCCACCGTTCTTTAAACTAAACAAACAAACAAAAAAAATTGGATTGGCAATGACTGTCCTTGGCAGGAGACCACATCTCTCCTGCACCTCTTAAGGCCCCGCTCTGCTTCTCCAGCCATACTAAAGGATCTTAAGTTCCTCAGAGGCTCATCTTTCTCTTTCAGCATAAAATCCCCTTCTATCATGGATCTGTCAGTTTCCTGCACATACATAAAGACTCGTGTCCCACGCCATCTCTTGTTGGGTCCCTTCTGGGGAGCCACTTAGGAGCCATGCTAGGTCTCTGGCACCCGCTCAGGAAACTATCTGGACGCGGACTGCTATACCAGCTTTCTCAGGGTAGGTCTCATTCAGGTCTCGGGTGCCAAAACACCCTAGAAGTCACAGTCAATGTTAGTAAGAGCGAGCATCTCAGCAGCAGTCTGTTAGTCTTCGTTCTGTTTCTCCAATCCTGCAGCCATTTCTCCTGAGGTTATTTGTAGAAGTAATACACCACAGGTGTGGAGACTGCTATGCTATAATGTTGGTGTTTTGTCACGTGCTCTTACGTGTTCTTGTGTTCTTTAACGAGAGACCAATGATGTTAAATGAAGTTATGTGATGTTATGTCCCTGCCCCAATCCCTTGTCACCAAGGTATTTCTCACAGGTGTCTCCTACAATCTCTTCTCTAGAGCGTGACCAAACATTCAGTGGAAAACTGACTGCCTTTTCTTTACGCTCTTTCCATATATTTGATATAGCACCAATGCTATGTCATTGTATTTGTTTAGTTGTCCCTTAACTTTCACAAACTTGAATGATTATTTCTTTAGAGCAGGGTTTATTTGCTCATTTGTTTACTTTACAAATTACAATGCTTGTTTTTTTTTAAAAGCAAGGCACCTTTCTCCTTTATTTATGTATGTTTTGTGGTGCAAGTGTGCATATTTATTTGTTTATTCATTTATATTTTTAATCCTTAAGGTTAAACACAGAATTTATCCAATGTTAATCATACAGGATATAATGATTTCTTTCTTCTTTTCTCTTCCTTTGTAATGAGCAGATGACTAGACATATTGGGTTAGAAAAGATTGAGATTGAGAAGCAAGGTGAAAATCACCAAATAATCACTTACCAAAAATGTGAAATTCACATACCAACTATACACAAAAAAAATAGTTAGAAATGAAAGATTTCCTGACTTCATTATACACAGTTCTCCACCGTCAGCATTTTATTTTATTTCCCCAAGGTAGAAAAGAGAAAATTTTGAAAAGAATCAGTGTTGACAATTGTAAGTGACCTGTTGTTAGTGTCACCAAAAGTGGGAACCCTGACGGAGGAAAGATGTGAATGCCCAGTTAGGAGAATATGAAAATGGGTAAGTTGTGGAAATCCCTGCTTTTCTGGGACTCACAGTCTAATGCAGAGAGCATTGCCAAAGACTCAGAAGCAAAAGAAGCAGGGCTTTGGGAGGGATCATTTGGTTGAATTCAATGACTGTTTATTGACCCAAATAAAGACACAGATATTTCTTTATGAAGCTTTCTGCTCTAATAGGGGAGACAGACATTAATCATCAAACTTCACAATTAAATGCATAGCTGAAAACTCTAGTAAGCATTATAGGCAGTTTCCTGTGACAGGCTGGGGTGAAAGGGTTGGTGGTGGAGAAACATAAGGCTGAAAGGATAAGATAGGGCCAAATTTTGGTAGTGAAGAGACCGTCTTAGTGGGCAGACTCACTTAGAACAGCTGAAGGCAATGGAAAAATACTCAGCCCTTATCAAGCTTTGGGGAAGGGAAGAAGCTCACCACAGTGAGTGTTAAGAAAGACTCAATAACTTGCTGAATAATTTTTAAGAAAATCAACACCTGTAATTCTTACAATCATAGTACAGCTATTTCCCTTACATCTTCACGAAAACAGAATCATTTTGTCTGGCAAGGAAGAGCATGAATGTCTCAAGATCAACACTATGAGACCCAGCCTTTCCACATGAAGCCTGCAGGTTGGGTGAAAACCTGGGGCAGAAAAGACTATTCCCATCCCTGTGTCTTCTTCCCCAAGGACAAGCAGGAAAGAAAGTTTTTTCTTTATCTTTACATACTTTCCAGCTCTTTACTCAGCCTAGATTTTAATGAATAAGAATCCAGAAATATTTTCATGGAAGTATCCTTTTACTATCAAACCGGCTAATCTTGCAGGATTCTTTTTTTTTCCTCCTCATTTCTGACAAAAATGTCTTTGATAAATTTAGGTCTATATTTTATGGGTGACAGAAGATGAAGAGGAATGAATTAGAAGCCTGGAATCCTTGGGGATAAGTTGAGGAATCTAATTTAAGTATTTTAACAAATAAATTTTACCCGGGGGTGACCACAGACTCTCCAACATGATGCTCTTGCTGTATCAATGTATAATAGTCCACTTCCCAACTGTGAAATGTAAATCTGAGTTAAATCAGGGAGGGGTTCCCTGTACACAGCATGAAAACTGCTACTCCAACTTCCCAGGCCAAAGGAAGATACTGGTGATGTGTCACAGTAATTCACATGGAACTAGGGTGGCCTCAAAAACATTCACTACCAAGATAGAAGTTGGCATGAAAGGGAAAACTCAGGCTTGGTACCCGTAGCACTGTGGTTATAGTGCCGGCCACATGCACTGAGGCTGGTGGGTTCAAACCCAGCCCATGCCAGGTAAACCACAATGATAACTGCAACAATAACAACAAAAAAAATGGCTGGGCATTATGGTGGGCACCTGTGGTGCCGGCTGCTTGGGAGGCTGGGGCAGGAGAATCACTTAGGCCTAGGAGTTTGAGGTTGCTGTGAGCTGTAATGCCAGGGCACTCTACCCAGGGCGACATGGTGAGACTCTGTCTCAAAAGAAGAAAAAAAAAAAAAAGGGAAAACTCATATGCCAGTTTTCTGGTTCTAGATGTTTCCTAAGGTTCTTTATAGCTCTAGATTATGTGAATTTCCTTTAGACTTTTGTTTTAGAATTTGGCAAATTCCAGGCCTTTTCAGCCAGAGTAGAACTGGAAATATTCAGTATTATTATTGTTGTTCATAGTTCTTGTTTTTGTTAAGTTACTGGGTAGTTTTCCTGGGTACAATCCCAGTAATGATTATGCTGGACTCACAGACAAAGTGGAATTTATAGGTACAAGTCCTCACCACAACAGGAGGTCCGTGGCTTCCTGACTTGTCAGCACCTTTCATTTTCTGTGGTTATTTCAAGTGTAATTATAGGGAAGATGCTCGTGAGTTTGCTATACTTGAGGGTTCATAACATTGTGAAGTTTTGAAGACTGTCATCTCATTGCTTGAAATGATGCTTTTTAAGGTTAACGAAACCTTTATTATGGATTCAGATTTGAAACTGGAACAGGAATTTTTAATTTAAGAAAGTTTTACATCTTTCCTGAATGCTTTAAAGTGTTCTTTGCTCTTGTATCAAAACCTGAGATGTAAATAGATGACCTATTGTTGTTCCCATTTGGAATAAAGGAATCTAAGCACTGAAAAGCTAATTGGTTTGTCCAAGGAAACACAAATAGGTACTCTGAAAGCCTTATTGGAAACGCACTGCCCTAGCTACTCTGGCTAAGGGGCCTGTGAGCTCACCCTTTTCACTTTCACTGCATAGCTAGCTTCCCATACTGTGCTTTTGTATAAAAATCTATTTGATTATATGGCTTTTGGCATAGTGGAAGGTGAAATGAACTGGGAGTTTGAGGGTATTTCATTTCCAAGTGAAAAGCACAAATGGGACTCTAACTCCATAACTGGAGGAATTATTGCTCCTATCACTAAAATGTGAAAAACAGACCCAGCTTCAGGCTCCTTTGGATCCAGGTGCTAGAGTCATCAGCAATCTTCCTTCCTCATTTTCATCCCACCATGTCTCTAGGTATGTTTCGTTCTTGGCTAGGATGTTTCTGAAGGTGGCAGATTGCCAACAGTCACGATATGCTGGGAGACCTTGTTTCCAGTGGCATTAATCAAAGGTCTGTGCGGCCTCATTGCATCAGCCACTGCCATGTGCTGTCTTGGATAAATCATTGTGTAGGAATATGTGGCAAAATTATTTTAGTGTTCTTTTTCCTACATTCATATTATTTCATACTGTACACATTTATTCTGAACTTGCATTTTTCTTCCCACTTTACATACATGTTATAGATACTTTTTGTGTGTCAATACATGTAGGTCTGCCTTATTCTTTACATCTGTCACAGTGTACAGGTAAAGTATTGATTATTTAATGATTTTACCAATAATTGGTATTTAAATTGAGAATTTTTTTGTTATATAAAACAATATACAATATCAACAGTTTTTACATGCCCCTTGAGCTGTGTATGAGACTATTTTTCTAGGATAGATGCCAGGAGCTAGCTCTGCTGGGTTAAAAGCTATAGGAATTTCCAACTTTAGAAAGTATCACTAGCCCTTCAAAGAGTTTCTCCAGTTTCAGTTTTTCAGGTTATAATGCTGATTCTGCTTAATATTCACTTTTGCCACTCTGTTTAGTGTTCTAAATACATCATCTTATTTAATCCTTACTACAACCCTAATAAGGTTACCCTATTAGATACCTACTGATATTATCACTTTGCAGAAGGGGACATTGAGGCTTAATGAGTTCCATCACTTACCTAAATTTAAGAAGGCATTTGTCTTGTCTTTATAAAGTAAATGTGGCCTTAATATAATACAATTTGAGAGTGTATTACCTGTGGCATCCCCACTGCTCAGGGAAGAAATCTGTCCCTGAGTTTTGGATCAAATACCATTATGGGTGAATTCAAAAGTGTTCTATCCCTATGTTCTGGATATGTGATTTGAATTCCATACTGGGTTTCTGCAGTTATTATCTGGCATAATTAAATGTGGAATGAAACACAAAGTGAATAAAGGAAAATTGCTGCTGAGGGTTCTTACTGATCTGAGCATGAGCAGCATCCAGAGAAAATTAACATGGCAAAAAGAAAACTAAAAAAAAACAAAAAAACCTGGGCCGTCTGCTAGAGCAGCACACACATACCATAGATGAGGGCGTGTTTCTTGGAGGCATCATTGGCTGTTTTGTAACACGGTGAATGTGGACATAGCCGCGACTGGGGAATCCTAGAAGGATGGGACCATTCTTATTTTGTCACAGGCTTCCTCGATTCAGTAGGTATTAAGTAGCCCTATTTTATTATACTTAATCCTGTGAGGAAATGTGTTTATTTAACCTTCAGTTATTATGGTCAGATGTTTAATATAGATTGCAGTGGTGGAAGATTGTCTGGTCTCTTTAAAAAATAGATGAGCCTCTGAGCTCTTAGAAAGTGGTCAGTTGGTAGCTGCTGAGCTGGAGAGGCACCCCAAGCCTCCAGGCGGGACCCACAGAAGAACCTGAGAGGGAAAAAGGATGCTTCTTTCCCCCTGCTATTCCAGAAAGAATGGGGTGAGCTCCGTTATTCTGAGAAGCAGGAGAGAATCAGAATAGGAAATCTAAGTTATTTTGGTTCATACTGGAGAATATTAAAATATTCTTGGCATGGCGGCACCCGTAGCTCAGTAGGTAGGGTGCCAGCCACATACACCCAGACTGGCGGTTTAGAACCTGGCACAGCCAGCTAAACAACAACCATCACCACCATCACCACCACAACAAAATAGCCAGGTGTTGTGGTTGGCACCTGTAGTCCCAGCTACTTGGGAGGCTGAGGCAAGAGAATAGTGTAAGCCCAAGAGTTTGAGGTTGCTGTGAGCTATGGCACCATTGCACTCTACCCAAGGCGACAAAGTGAGACTCTGTCTCAAAAAAAAAGAGGAAAAATATTCTTGGCACATACAAAGTTTAAAGGTTTCTGTACCACAAACGAGAGGGCAGCATGATATAAGATCAGCATTTTCAGTTAGTTTGGCATACTTACCCATTCTTTTTATGTTATGCTTTTCCTCTTAGATTAATGGTACATTGCTTAGTCTTAATGTTTGGCAGTTTATTTATGTTTTGCTCTTGTAAATGACAACCTGTCTATTTTGCATGGACTCTAAAGGCTTTTTCCATGGCATTTTATGTTTTGCTTTTGTTTTAGCATTCTGGATTGAAAGCCTATCATGCTGTAATTTTGGTTAACATTTGGCTCTGGTGTCTTTTCAGCTCTTCTCCAAGAAAGAAACAATAATTGCTGACTTGGTGGGGATCAAAAGATGGATTATAACATTGAATATTAAACTGCATTATCTCATTTAATCCTCAACCCTCACCCCCAATCTATGAGGTTCTAATTGGATCCTTATACCCATTTTGTCAATAAAAACAAAGAGAATTTAAGCGCTTTGCCTGGGACCACATAGATATGACACAGCGACTTGGGAGCTAGAACTTAGCTCTGTCATTGTGACCCATGTAGGTTACATCACTGAGTGCTAGCTCCTCTTCCTGTTCCCAGCCCCCATTCTTGTATATTTGCCTGCACATTTTCTACATCTGTCGTAGAAATTTGCTTTTCTGTTTTTTGTTTGTTTGCTTTTTAATCTAGAGATGCCTATGAAGTTTCAGTGTGGTATTCTTTGATTGCATCTCCTTCTTTCCTCTGTAGCATTGTTTGGTGACACCGGGCCATAAATAAGTAAATGGAGGAATTAACAACTAAATAAATAAACCATCCTCAAAACAAAGCACATAGAAAGTTTCCTTCCTATTGAATTTTGTTCGGGACTTGATTAACAAGCCTCATCTATTAGCTTCTCCAGTTGAAGCCGTTGGAACTAATGACCCTTTTCTGATGTCTACCTCAAAGGGAAGTTGTAAGAATTAGATGAGTCATTTGCAGGAAAAACAATATAATGTGCAATATTTTGAGAATTGCACCAAGTTTCCTCATGATTTTGCCTGGAAGTGATTTCATCTGAGAAGGATGCTATGTTTCCCCACTCCCACAGCTCATTTATAAAATATGCCAATATTTATTCAAGCCTTTTCTGGTCCTGGAGCCAGATAGAAATGCAAACATATTATAGTTGTTTAATTTTCATTGAGCTACTATCGGGGCTGTAAAAAGCTCTGAAATGAGCACATAGGCCTGTTGCTTCTCCCTGGGAGCTTGCACAGTGGTTTGTCCTCACGCATTTCACTGTTAGGTAACTTGTGTACGGGTGGAAGCATATTGCCATAATAAAGTCTTTTGGGAAACTAGCTTCCTTTCTGTGGTTTTTAATTTAAAACATAACCGACCAGGTTGAAAATCAGGAAGAATAGAACCTTCTTTATCAATGGAACCTGAATAAGAGAGGATGGTTTATAGCACCCTATTAAATGTTTTAGAACAACATTCTCTTAATCAAGAGATTTCTTTTACCCAAATGAATGTTGGATGGTGATCTGGGTCCAGATATTTTGACAGAGGTTATTGAAATGGTATAGAAAGAGAAGAAAGTGCTGCCTGAGGAGGTGTCTTAATGCCGTGGCTCTTGTTTGTGTTGAAATCATCATTCAGTATGGTGTTATGGAACCAGATCAAGAAGGAATAATGACTGCATTGGCCAACCAATCCCAATGGCTGGATAAGCTCACCAGCAGGTCTGATGTGCAGAGAATATAAGTTCACTGATCTCAGTCACTTTATGTCACCTGTGTCTTTCCTCATGTGTGGAAGCAAAGAACATTGATACTGGTGCAATGTCTGTAATTTCTACTTGACAAATATAGTTGTCCATTGGTATCCTGGAAAGATTCAGCAAGACCCTTCATCCCACTGAAATGCCAAAATTGGCAGTGGTGTAATATTTGTGTATAACCTGTATACATCCTCGGGTATACTTTTAATTATCCCTACATTACTTAAAATACCTGATGCAATTAAATTCTATTCAAATACTTGTTATGCTGTATTGTTTATTTTTTTCTGCACATTTTTTATCTGCAGTTGTTGAATTCAAGGATGAAGAACCTGCAGATACAAAAGGACCAACTATACAATCTCCAGTAGGTCTCAAAAATGAAAGGATCTAATAATTCAATACTTCTTTTGACCAAAGTATTAAACCTTTCCCCCTTGATACAGGCTATATTAAACAAAAATATGCATCCAGGGTGGGCTTTTAATGTCACTCTACTACGTATCCCTAGCGGGTGTAACATTATGGAATATTATAAATAAGTAGGCTTAAGAATCACACTGTCTGGGTTCAAATCCTGATTCTATATGACTGAGATATAAAATTGGGACAATACTTATAATATTGATAAGTAATTGGATATTTGTGAAGATTAAATGAGACCATCTAAGTAAAGCTCCTAATAGGCCAGTATTCTAGGAGTGTTATCTCTTTACCTATTAGTCTATTCTAAAACACATTAGGGATTTAATTATCCTTAAATATGAAATAGGTTTTAGGTGAAATATATGAGTTTTTTCATTAACAGGCAAACATAGTTAGGGGAGGAAAAACCCAAATTTCAGGCGAAGCTTGCAGTCAATCTGTGAACACTGCGTCTCATCTCTAGAGGAAGGAAGCTCCAGATGATTTAACACTGTGCATATTTCCATGAGTAACTTTTTATTCTGTTGCTCATGATAAATATGAGGTCTTTTCCTCTATTCTTCTATCAAAGCGTGGTTCTGCTGATATGGTGTTAGCTGAATGGTAGGGCACTAAGATGTTGGATTCAGGTGAGGTTACTTTTTTTTTTTTTCTTTTTTTGAGACAAGTCTCATTTATTAAACCTCGGTAGAGTGCCATGACGTCATCTCACAGCAACCTTCAACTCCTTGGCCTTATGAGATTCTCTTGTCTCAGCCTCTCGAGTAGTTGGGACTACAGGCACCCACCACAATGCCCAGCTATTTTTTTGTTGCAGTTTGGCCGGGGCTGGATTTGAACCCACCACCCTCAGTATGTGGGGTCGGCACCTTACCCACGGAGCCACAGGCATCGCCAGAGGTTACTTTTATTTAACCATTTAACAGGAAAAGAAACAAAGAACAAAACAAACAGATGGTGAGAAAAAACCAGAGTCACCATGTTTTTCTACAAAGAGAACTGTCATAATATTACTTGTGAATATTATTTTTCCTAAAATACCTCACTGCAGCAAAGTATTATAAGAACAGAATTTAAGTTTTCATGTTTAAAACAGATATAGGGAGCCTGGAGATCCTGGGTATTCCATTCAATCTAAAGCTTGGGAGTGAAAAGGTAGTAATAAGCATCCTGAGCTATTTGGGGCATTTCAGGTGCCTAATTGAAAATGTGCAAGCATTGTGTTTTGATTATACAGAACACCTGACTCATACACCTTCTGGCTGATGTTCCTTCAATTTGATGATGATAAAATTGATTATATCACAGTGATCTGGAGATCAGCGTAACATTTGTATATATTAATGAAAATAAATAAATAGATCAAATCATTTTATATGTATATATATTTTTTTAAGGTAAAACATGGTCTTTATGGGGAAAAAAATTATAAAAAGCATTCTAGTGGAAAGAGGGCTACAAGTCCGTGTTCAACTGACCCATCCCCCTCAGAGAGATGAGAGAGATGGTCCTTTCTTTTACTCATTAGGTTGTGAATGGACCTGCAGACAGGCTTCATTTCTTCTAGTACTATTATTAGTATTGTGATTATTGGTATGTATCATTGTTATTAGAATTGTTAGAGTTATGCTTTGATTGAAGTATGAAGAAAGGAAAGGGGCCAGTTCCCAAATGCCTCTTACGCAGGCTTCCTTGATCGAGCGGCCTCTATGTGCTCCTCCCTCGGCCTCTCCTCTGAGAGCTGGGGCACGGCCAACTATATTGACTTCTCAGCCTCGCGTTCCCTCCCTCACCCTTCCCATCATTTCTGTTTATGAGATCTTCCTTACTACACAATCTAATTAAGACCTAACCAGGGTGCTTGCAGATGTCACAAATAAGAGATTTTCCTGTTGAATTGATCTGCCTTTCTCTGTTCTCTTCAAGCTGTCTATTGGAAATCTCTTTCCAAATGTGTTTATGATGCTGGTTAATGGTTTCCCCACCCCACTACTAATGAACTAAGGGATTAGCTGATTTATAATTGTATCTCCCAGAGCATCAGGAGTGATTAATGTACCACATGCAGCTTCCTTGCTTAACTCTGAATGTCATTATCTGGAGGCTCACCAGCTCCAGTCTCTCTCACTGCACATGGCTGAAAAAGCTGTCCAGGAAGCAAAATACTACCTGTACCGGAAACAATGGAACTCTGAAAATGGGGTGAGGATTTAAGAAAGGCAGCTAAGGATTTCATGAACCTCAAGGAAAGAAAAACAAATAGCTAAGCTCTAAATTCTCTCCTTTCATTGTTAATGGGGATATTTAATCTTTTTGATCTGTAGTTGTTTCTGTCTGTAAAATGAGGAAATCACTAGCATATTGAGTTGTTACATGATAATTTTCTCATTTAATTGGAATAAGAGCTTAGCCTAGTACTTGGCACATAGAAATTGGTGTTTAGTTTTCTTTTCTTTCTTTCTTTTTTTGTTTAAGACAGAGTCTCAATCTGGGTGGAGTGCCAGAGTATCATCATAGCTCATGGCAACCTCAAACTCAGGCTCAAGAGATCCTCTTGCCTCAGCCTTCCAAGTAGCTGGGATTACAGGCACCTGCCACAACTCCTGGCTAGTTTGTGTGTTTGGTTTTGTTTTTTAATATAGATGAGATCTTGCTCTTGCTCAGTCTGGTCTGGAACTCCTCAGCCCAGCAATCTACCTGCCTTGGGCTCCCAGAGTGGTATGATTACAGGTGTGAGTCAACACCCCCAGCCCGGTGTTTTACGTTTCAGTTTTTTCAGTAAATCTGTGCTTTTGTTCAATGTCTTCATCACTACCTGTTGGTTGTAAAGAACAGATACTTGCACCACCTGCGTGGTGCCTCGACATGAAGCATCCCATTGTAGCTGTGAGACAGGCTCTGTGGGAAGTAAGAACCAGGGAAGTACAGCACATTATGCTGGTTCTTGGAAACATGCCTCTTTTTAAAAGGGAAGATGGAGAGCTTGTTCTGCTGGCAGATTTCAGGGCAGACAGGTTAGGTAGTTTGGTTTGACTGCAGCAGCCAGTGTGAGGGTATCCTGGAGTCTGAGGTGTGCTGAGCGAGGAGAGGGTGGGACGTCTTAAGTGTGTTTTTTCAGCTTGGTGTGATTGCCTTTGTCAGTGAACAATTTCAGCAACAACAGCTCTGCTGTCATTTCCCCTTTGACATTAGATACTGTGGAGAAATACCCAACTCACAAAACCTCTTCTTTTCTGGAGACATCTCCGAATATATGTAGAATAGCAGGGGAAGAATCTTAGCAGGCTTGTTTGTAGGAAATGCCTCATCTTGCCTCATTGCTGGTGGAAGTCAATCAGATCTCCCACTCCAGGAAACTAGAAATAAATTGAGGGGCAGAGGCCATTTCTGAAATTGTCATAAGCTGTAAAAGTAGTTCTAAGGTGGTCATTGTTTACCTGGAATGTGGACTGAGAAGCAAAATGCAGATTATAAGCAAAGAGAAATCAAGAAAAAGACATTTACAAGTAGCACTTCTGGTGGTTTTCATGTCCTAATATCGGCCCCTAAAGCTTTTGATCCATGCCATGTCTCTTTATGCGTGTAATAACTTTCCCTTTTATTTTCCCTTTCTTGCTTAAACTAGTCCCAGCTGATGGCTGCTAATTATTGCAACCACAAGAGTCCTCACTGTTGGACATACATGTCTATGTGTCTTAAGTTTATTTATGCCTCTGCAGCTTGGGACAACAGTTCCGATTCGAACTGGGATACCTCAGAGTCTCGGTCCCACCGAGAAGCAGTGAGACTCTTCTGTTCTTGGCTGTAACTAGCAAAAGGTTGCAGCTGCTGCTGCTGACTCCTGTGGGGTCTCTTCACACTCTCCAGCACTGCTGGGTTACACATATGTCTGAGATTTTTAAACGTGACGGACTAACATATGGGGAAGAAGAACGTATCAGAGTTAGTCCGGTTTCTGACTTTGGAAAGGAGAAACATGGGATCCTAGTGAGGAAAAGTTAGGAAAGGGAACTGAAGGAGAGCAGAGGAGGTGCTGGCTGAGTTTACTGTGGAATACAAGTGAAGGTTGAAGTGTCCGAGGGAAACCCAGAGAAGATGACATCCAGTTTAAAATGGGCCTAAAAGCCGGGGCTGGAGATACCGACTGGTTGTCAGTCACATTTGTCACGTTTTGAGGCTGTTATTGTAATGTTTTTCTTCCCTTCTTTCCTACCAACATCACAGAAACCTTGCAGAGACGTCAGTCATTTTCAATAAGAATGGAAATAAAGTCGTTCAGGGCAGTTTGCCAAATGATGTTACTCTATGGCTCCAGGCCCTAGGCATTGATTCCTAAAATGACTATGCACTTGATCAATTGCTTTCAGATTGCAAATTTGATGAGTATTATGGACCATGGCTAGGAAAAATGCATTAGAAATGGAGGGAAAAAATCCGGCAGGACTTGAAAAGGATCACTGGAAAGTTAATTTTTGATGAAACCAAATGAGGCAGCTTAGTCATAAAGGAAAGAAGAACACTTTGGATACACAAAATATTTCTCATAGTCTCCGGTAATTCCAGCAGAAAAAAAGAGTTTGTTACAGCAATATTTCCAAACTGAGATGGGAAACTTCTGAGTTTTTGGTATGATTTCATCTGTTTATACCTCTGCTTCAGCCTGCATGATACCCTCCGAGTAAGCTATGCTGGCCCTTGCAGAAGCAAAGCAGCTTCTGCGAAAAGAAGGGTAGTTATTCCTCTTTCACTAAGAGCAGTGATGAGAGGAATGAGATTCTGAGATTCAGGTGAATTGAATTGCAGAAGATTCCGCGCCTCCTGTGTGCCTCTGGCTGTGATTCTTGTCACTCTTTTGCAACAGCTTTCTCCTGGTCTCTTTGTGTGCTTGTGATTTTGTCTTTTTCCTCAGTTCCTTGTCATCTTTTTTGTTTCTCCCTTCTATCATCTTTCCCCTTTATTAACATTTCCCCTTCTTTATGGTTTTAAAAAAGGTCTTTTTAGTGTTAAACTCAGCATAATATAAGAATGAGCTCTGCCATGAAAATGATTATTGTGTTAATTAAGAAAAGTTTATTTCTACTTAAATCAAGGGAGTTTTGCCACTACTGTGCTTTAATTTCAACCTTTTGATCTTCTTACAAACAGAGGAAAATACTGAGCAAAATTGCTTTTCCACTTCTATGAAATTCAATTTTAAGAAATATTATTAGCATATGTCTATATCTGTTAATATTTATGATTTGGCTTTATTCATAGGGCAGAGATATGGAGAACTGACATACACAGAGTGGGGCATAGGTAAAAGCTCAGAGGACTATTTAATTGTACAAATTTTGAGGTTAGATATGATTTAAAGACAGTTATATGACCTCAAGCAAGATATTTAAGGCTATTTTCTCACCTTAAGGATAAAAATAATGCTTGTCTTAGGGTGTATGAAGTAGTACTTCACATAGTACTTAGAAGATGAAGTACTATGTGATATATATAGGATTTAGCCCAGGTCTTTAGGCATTCTCAATAAATCATAGCCATTATTTTTAATGATGCTATTATTATGTTTGTCTGAGGTCACTCGTACTTTCCTGTTAGATGTGGGGGCTGGACTTGGCCAACAAGAGATGTTCTTCTTATGAAAAAAAACAAAGCAACGTACTTGTAGAGTAGACTGATCTTGACACATTTGATTATTTCATGTGGCAAGATGGTTCAAATAATTATAGACCTGTAAATTCTTGTATGATGTGGCACTGCTCTGGGGACCTGCTCAGCCCTCCAAGGCTCACCTTAGGCTACTCTACTTTCCATTCTCTGCACTCCGGACACACCTTCAGTCAATTTTTTCAATGCTGCGATGTTCCTTCCTGCCTCAGAGATCTCTCACAAGCTGTTCCCTCTGCCTAGAATGTGGCTTATGTTTTCAACACTAGTAAGTGCCTAATATAAGAAAAGATGTAGAGCCTGGCTGCCAAACTGAAACTCGGATAGGAGTGAGATAGAGGCAGAGTGAGTTTGTACGTATATGTACATATGACTATGTAGCTATATTTGATCAACGTCTGTCTGTTCCCCACCATTAATTGTAATGCCCATAAAAGTCACTGAACTAATTTCGGTACCTCCTTCCGTATCCAGAGTATCTAATACCACCTTGATACAAAATAAGGTTTCCGTACACATATGTTGGATTAATGAAATGACCTATTGAGAATTTAAGCAATAGGCTTAAAAAGAAGAGGCTGTCCTGTCATTCCTGGGGTTTTTCTGGGAGTGGGTAAGCTAACGTTTATTGAGTGTTTCTTACACACTGTGATTTTGGGGAGTTTCAGGTAGAAGAACACTATTTTGTCTGCAGTCGGAGGCTTGAATGAGTAGCGCGTGGTGAGGAAGCTCTGAGTTCCCCTGGAGGTAGATTTTTGCGGAAGATTTTCTGACTGATGTTTTCTGTAACTGGTGACTCCATCCTCCTGACTGGGATGTAGAAAATTGGCCATGATGCAAATGCCATGATGGTACCTTCCAGTATTACCGAAGGATGCTCGCTTGTAAATGAATGATCAAAACTTCCCTTTATGAAAGCAAACAAAGTCATGTTTGCCTCAGGGAATTTGCATTAGTGGGGTATAGCTATTGATTGAAGACTCAACAGCATAGTGTCTGTTTGGGAAAAACTCTCAAACCACGTTTCTAGTCATACCACCATTGTCAACACAGAAGACTTCCTTGACAAAATCTGGGGTTTTTTTCTTTCTTTCTTTCCTTTTTTTTCTTACACACCAAGCAGTGGACACCAGCTGTCCTCTAAGTTAATTCCAGCACTGTCTGGAGGGAGAGAGAGAGAGATGAAAGAGATAGAAAGGGGAGAGAGGAGAGGACCTCTTAAGATTAAAACCTGGGGACACACCCCAAGATGTCTCACATGATCAAAACTCTGTTTTCCATGATTTGTTTGTTGTGGATTTGTTTCTGCAACAGTGTTTGACTGAGTTGCAAAAGGGTTCCTCAGAACTTAACCAATATAACCAACCACTCACACAAACCAAATATGGATCCTCCCTTTAAAGAGAATGGATTGGTTAAAGTGATGCCTTCCACTTAAAGAACACCTATCAAGTCCCAGGCCAAATGTTAGAAACTCTCCACTCAGTATTTCTCTTACACTATCTTCTAGCAACTACATTTGCATGCGGTCCAGGTTAGCACTCTGATTTTACAGCTAAAGAAAGTGAGGCATCTAAGAAACAGTGCCAGGGTTATAGAAGTAGGAGGTGGTGCAGATGAGAGCCTCACCTGGGCATGTCTGAATCTGAACCTCTTTCCGTTCCCTGCCATTAACTCAGGAAAGGAATGGGGAATTCAGCATTTAAGGATGGCCAGAGGAAGACCTGTTTAATGTCTCCTTCTGATACATGTTAGCATAAACCCTGGAATTCCTTTGAACCAGCTGAGTGCTTTCACCAGATTGAGATACCAGGGCCCATGATTGACCCGGCAGGAGTCAATTTATGTGGAAAGCACTTCCTTAGTTCAATTCTTGAGGGATAAAAGTAAGACAACTAGAGAACTAAATTCAACACCAACTTTCTGTTTTCCCTCTTTGGTAAAATAACCATTATCTCATTCACAAAAACTCATTTATTCTTTAATTCACTCGGTAAACATTATTTGAAGACTTCACTTATGCCAGACACCTGGTGGGGAACTGGGAATACAAATGGATATGTCAATGTTGTCCCCATTGAAGTGTTCCCATTCTCACTGGGGGCTGACAAGGCATCTCAAGCAGTGACATGGGTGTTTTGACAGAAATCCACTTGCCGCAGAGATGATGGTTGTGGATTATGTCTGGGGCCTCAGGGGATTCTGTATATAAGGACCTGCCAGAGGAATGGGGAATGGGGACTTTTCTCTGCAGCATCTGGTGACTGAAACTTAAGTGGTGCCCTTGCTGCTCCCGCTGATAAATCAGGCTGGATCCACAGTATGGCTTTCTGTGGCTGTCCTTGAGGAAGATGTCATACACATGCTCGGGGATGAGGGTAATGGTTTATGACTTCAGCACCTGAAGTCCTGTCTCACCGCAAGTTCCCTGGAGATGGTGATCATACAGAGCGAATATTGCTTAGCTGGTGATAATGTCACGCTGCCACGCTGAGTTACACGGATTGCCTGATTCCTGCAGCTAAAAAACTCCTGGCTGATTAATCCCCATGTCATGTAAATAGAGTCGGTGTCAAGGAGATCGTAAATGAGAAAATGGATGCTTGGATGGGGACATTAGTGAGAAATGGAGAGCCGCCGTCACCCCCCTCATCCCCCAGTCAGCCCCTAACAACATCATTATCCAGGTGAGAGGAGGCACATCACTCAGACACAGCGTGGACGGTGTCCAAGTCTCCCTTCCCCAACCACCCCCTCCCCAGCACTATTTAAACAGGGAGTATTTCACAAATCATGTAACCAGCCTTTCTTTTCTGCTTGCTGTGCCTTCAGACAGGAGTTATAAGACCACCCTATTATAAGCAAACCTGATAGTCAAGCACCTTAATTACCAATTAGATAAATTGGGGCATGATTTATTCTTATTGTTAAAGGACTCCTTAGAGAGTTCCTTTAAGAAATGTCCTATTTGACTTATAGAAATTTAATTGCACATATAGGCTAGATTTCAGGTTTGCTGACATTCAGTCCTTAATTGGTTTATATCCGCAGACATACAAGGCCACCCATGTCAATTATCTTGTACGTTTGGTGGCTTTACTGCCAATGTGGATGTGCAGGGTCACAGTGGGTATCCCATCACACTTGGCTCCCCTCCCCCATTGAACTTTTCTCTTTTCTCTTTTTTCCTAGTTTAGTCCTCTCCTCCCCTCCCCTCTTCACAACAGCAAAGGTGTCCTTGATGAACAGCCTGTACTGCAAGCTTTCATCAAGGCATCCCCTCCACATAAATCTCTTGCTCTTCTCAATAATGTATTATTCTATTTACCCAAAGAAATCCAGGTGAATAACATTTTTCCCCCATCTCCTTATGCATAAACTTTCAGAATCATTCCAGTCTGTTAAAGGAAGTTTCACTGAAACTCATTTGAAAGTCCGTGGAGATTTGTACTCACTTATTCTTTGCTAAGATGCCCGAGATTTCCTTTTTATGTGGGTGGTCTCATTTTTGTAGCAGATGGTAGATTTTCAGGTTGGCAACCATGGGGTCCTGGGCGGGTGAGGGACGGGCGTTTGCATTGCGTGGAGAGGGGCTAATGTAACTCAAAGCTGACATTCACTTGACTTTCTTCAACCATCCCCAGGCTTATCTCCTCATACAAGGATTACTTCAGCAATGCCTTCACCAGTCCTCCCTCTCACAGGCTCTCTTGCTGACTGCTGTTGTCAGATGCACCTTCCTGAAGGGCTGTTTTTATCCCATCAAAGACTCCTGTGGTTCCTCATGCCTGCAGAATTAAATGCTAGCTCCTCTGTCTGACATCTGGGGTCCTCCAGAAATTAACCTTCTCTTGACCATCAGAATCTTCTTGAAATATGTCATGGTTTTTAGCTTACCTTCGGAATAGCCTTGAGATGCAGAAATTGGTCATTTTATTTTACTCTGTGATCAGTTGATTTTGTTTTAGGCCTTATGTCCATTGCATCTGGTTTTCTCTATCTTTTCTATATTCAAATGTTCTAAGCATCATGAAAGTTAATACCACCACACTTCTTTCTCATCTAAACCCACCAAAGAGCTTCCAACATTTTTTTTCATGGTTAAGCTTCCATTTTAATTTCAGGCACCTGGTTAAAAAGAGCAATACTATCCTTGAAAGCCCTTGACGTTACAAGTCTGTGCCGGGGTCTGCTTGAGCCTTCTTCAAGAGCTGTTTATATCCAAGCTGGAATTTCTTGGGTTTGATCCCTTCTTTTAGACAGACTTTGACAGACTGATAGTTCTAAATCTGTTTTAGCTAGACTTTTCAGCTGAAGTATGGTACATTTATTTTTCTTTATAGACTAACCATTTACAGATTTAAAAACAAGTTTTAACATTTTCAGTACTTTCACTCTCTTGAATAGTCATTTATAAAAATGTGCCCCTCACTTTTTAGATTTTGGTTTGTGACCCCTTATAAAATACCTGGCAAAAGTCCTTAGACATAATTAATATTACTGGTACCACTCTCCTTCACATCACTTGATTTTGTGGGTGGTTATCCAATTTAACAACACTCTTGTACTGATAAGTCAAAACCTTAGTCCCAACCTGGCTAGTTATTCTTTGCTAATTCTTCCAAAATAGGATATCCTGTTTTCCCTTACCTATGTAAATTTTTGTGGAATATTTAATGATATTCATGAATTTTCATATTTTAAGTATACTAAGTATCTTGTAGTTATTTTTAAAAGAAACTTTTTAAAAAATGCACCCTGTAAAACAACTATCAATGAAATCATAGGATATATAGGAATTCCTTTAAAATAATCTAAGACAAAAGCCGAAAGTAGACAGAGGTTCGAATGAGATGAGATTGACCGGGTATTGGTAATTATTGAAATTGAGCGATAGATGATTTGTGCTTATTATACTAGTGCTTCTCAAACCTTAACACCTACAAATCACTTAAAGTTCTTGTTAAAATCCTGATTTTTATTTTTTGAAACAATATCTCCCTCTGTTGCCCAGACTAGAGTTCAGTGGCACCATCATAGCTTACTGCACCTTGCATCCTTGGGTTCAAGCCATCTTCCACCTCCCAAGTACTGCGGGTGTGTGCTCCTGTGCCTGGTTGATTTTTGTTTTTTTTTTCTTAGAGGTAAGGTCTTTCTATGTTTTTCTAGGCTGGTCTTGAATCCCTGGCCTCAAGTGATCCTCCCACCTTGGCCACTTGCCTAATATGCACATTTTAACACAGAAATTTGGGATTGGCATGGAATTCTGCATTTCTAATAGATTTTTATTCCGTAGTTTGGTGTTTGACCTTTCAAACCTCATGTTGAATTTTGATCTTCGGTGCTGCATGTGGGCCTAAGCATTTGGGTCACAAGGATGTGCCCTTCATGAATGGCTTGGGGACAACCATGTGGAATGAGTGAATTATCTCTCTGTTAGTTCCCCCAAGAGCTCGTTGTTTAAGAGTCTGGAGCCAAAGAAACCTCTTTTCTTTATAAATTACCCAGCCTCTGATATTTCTTTACAGCAACACAAACACATTAAGACTAAGACCTTGATGTAGTTGATCTTTTGACCACACATCTGAAAGCTTTGAAGAGTAAAGTATTACAGTTTTCTCTCTTTATTGGTAAATATTTGAAATTTTCCTTAACAACAAGAACTGCAACACTTTTCTCCCATTCTTCTTTGCCTGATTCAGGTTCTGTAACCTCCTTGAGATCTCCTTTCTCCATTTCAGGACAATTTGATTTTGCCCTGTTTTAAGCTTTCTTAGCCCTCCTTCTTGTCTTTTCTCTGTTTATTAATATATAACCATGTGTTGTTTTGAATTATTAATTTAAATTTCTCTGTTACTTTTCTGAGATACAAAATATCTCATGTCACCTGCTGAACCTTGTGTTTTGTTTTTTTTTTTAATCTTATACCCTCTAGCATGTGCTTACAGGGTTAGATTCTATGCATGAAAAATAAAGGTGTATCTTGTCTAAATACTGAAATGCTGAAATGAATAAAAACTAATTGGAAACAAAGTAGTTTGAGGACAGGGAGTGGAAGAAAGTGAAAGGAAAGTTCTTACTAGCCTGAGAGGTTAGGCCCTTTCTCAGGAGACCTGGGGTTTGAGTCCTGAGTCTGCCATACTGCATCATGTGGGCAGTTTTAATATAAAGCTCAGTGGATGGCTGGAGTTCCCTGCCAGTCCTTCCATGCAGTAGTTTATGTGCGTTGTCTGATGTAACTCGCAGAGTGACACTGGAGGTAGTTGTTATTGCCGTCTTTCTACTGAATGCTTCACCGTGAGCTTGTGCTGGCCATTTATCCTTTCTGAATGTGTGTGACATCAAGATTCAGATCCAGACCTCTCACTCTGAGCTCAAGCCTGTCCTTACTAGCATCTTACTCTATTAAAAAGTGCCTCAAGTGTTTTCTGTTGAGCGGGAGGAAGGGCTAACTACATGGGGTGTTTTAGCTCCTCCCACCCTATATCCTGAAGCAGCATCTTAGAGGTAGGACCTAGAAATGTGCATTTTTCTGGGCATGGTGGTGGCTCGTACCTGCAATCCCCGCACTTTGGGAGGCTGAGGGGGAGGACTGCTTGAGGATAGGAGTTTGAGGCCAGCTTGGGCAACATGGCCAGACTATCTATAAAAAAATTTAAAAATTAGCTGTGCATGATGGCATATGCCTATAATCCCACCTACTTGGGAGGCTGAGGTGGCAGGATTGCTTGAGACTAGGAGTTTGGGGCTGCAGTGAGCTATGACAATGACACTGTCTCTAAAACAATTTTTTAAAAAACTGTATTTTTAACAGGTGATTCAGATGGTTTTTTCACCCTAGACCAGGAACCATTTGCTCTGTTGTTTTTCTGACTGGTCAATTTACCCTGCATTTCTATAGGGCTTAGTTACTCCATATTCAGAAATGAAGGTGGGGTTGAACTATCTAATGACCAACGTCTAACCTTGACTACTCCAGGTGGATTTCAGTCATCTGTTTAGTGCTTCACTGTCCCCTGTGTCCATTGCTCTACAAGGTCACCAGAGGTGTTAGACAAACCAATTACTGTTTTACTATATTAGTTGGTAAACTCTTTGAGTGCAAAGAGCTTGCCTTAAGGATTTCCATATGCCCATCACCTAGGGCCTGACACAGAAGGGGCCTTGATGAATGTTGATTACCTAACACAGAAGGGGCCTTGATGATTGTCAATCTCAGTTTCTTTCTGATGCTGGCATTCTCACTTGTCCTCCAACACTGTTCCTTTGGACCCTGGACCAATGCGTGTCATCATTTGTATTGTTCTAACGATAATGAAAAATAAATAATCCTGCCTTCACCAAATTTATTTGGAAGAAGTGAAAACCCTAATCATTGCTGGACATTTTAACTTACTTGACTGATTACCTATCACACAGTTTGTAGTGGTAGATTAGATGTCAAGACTAAGTTTGCCTAACTCTCATGCCCTTGCTCTTAACCAATTTTTGGATTAGGATAATCATAGAGAAAAGTGGAATGTCTACAACTGCACTGTGTGAAGGAGGAATAGTTGAGGTAAATATACTTTATTTTTTTTTTTTTTTTGAGACAGACTCTTGCTCTGTCACCTGGGTTACAGTGCCATGGCCTCAGCCTAGTTCACAGCTCACAGAAACCTTGCTCGAACTCATGGGTTCAAGTGATCCTCCTGCCTCAGCCTCTAGAGTAGTTAGGACTACAGATGCCTACCACCACGCCCAGCTAATTTTTCTATTTTTACTAGAGATGGAATCTTGCTCTTGGTTAGTTTCAAACTGATAACCTTAAGGGATCCTCTTGCCTTGGCCTCCCAGACTGCTGGGAAAACAGGTGTGAGCCACCATGCCTGGCCAAATATGCCTGTTCTTAAATTCACAAAGAGTTTTCTCACATACCCTGTCTTATTTCCAAGATGTAGCTATTGTAGGAACACACATGAAATTTACATTAGGCTGTCCTCCAAACTGTACGACTGTCGGTTCACATAGCAGACCTTTGTGAGTGTACCCCAAATTTGTGTTTTTTTATGCCTACGCGTGTGCGTGCAGGAATGCACACGCACACAGATACATCTCAGCTTTAATCTGAACTCAGATCACGGAATCTTTAGGCATTCCCCTTGGGTGTTTTTTCCTATCTTCTCTTTCCTAATCTTCTTTACTTGAGATTTTGTATGCAAAATATTGGGTACCCAATAGGTACTCAAGAAATAGGAACCCTTTCTCCCTTTTAAAAATGGACTCACTTCTTTTTTAATGAAAAAAGTAGAAAGGCAAATTACCCACAAGAAAGCCTTATATCTTGTAAGTGTGTATGTGCTATGTATAGAGATAGTTTGGGAAAGGTAAAGTAGATTTACTCGAGAATAGAGTTCTCCAGGACAAAAAAAAAAAAAAATGAAAAAAGAAATAACTGTTTTACCTACAAAGTTTAGGGGTCTCTGTTCTGTGCTGGTCTAAAACTTCTTGAAATAACTCTCTCTGAGTTAACCATTTAATCAAAATTCTAAAATTTTTCACAGCCTGTAACATACACTAGAAAGTTTGTTTCTTCACATTCTCCTTAGTAAAGTATCACAAGAATGGAAAAGCAAGTATCCAGTGTACTCAATACTAATATGAAGCCAGCAGATGCCCATAAAAGGGAAAAACTCAATTCAATTCAAGTTGGGGGGAGAGAGAGGGGGGATATTGGGGTGCTCCCACCTACTGAGTACAATGTAGGGATATAAGGCACACCTTCGGGGAGTAGGACACAACTATAACAGGGACTTTACCTAACAGATGCAAGCATTGTAACCTAATTGTACCCTCATATTAATCTGAATAAAAGAAGAGAAAGGTTTGTTTCTTAATGTATGGAGGAAGCGAAACAAAACAAGACACAGGACATACAAGAGCCATACATTTTTTTCCCATAGAGTTTGAGGGCTTAGGTTCCGAGAATAAATGCCCAGACAGAATTGTCTTAAGATGTCTTTTGAGGAACATTGATTTGATCACTGTTAATAGATTGTTTTTCACAAAAACTTAGACATGCTAGATTAAATATGTTTTCTCATGGAAGGGTTGTCATGTGTTGTTAATATGCTAACGTCTGTGGAGACAGAAGTTAAATTGCCTAAACATATGGATGCCATAAAATCCTTTTCTTCCCTCCTCCCCAAACTGCTGCAGAGGGCAAATATCTCAAAAAACACTAAAAGTTGACCTTCCATTTGATCCCATAATCCCATTGTTAGGTATCACCGTGAAGAACAAAAATCATTTACCACAAAGACATTTGCACAAGAATGTTTATTGCAGCTCACTTCATAATTGCCAAGTTGGGGAAGCAACCCAAATGCCTATCAGCCCATAAATAGATTAACAAACTGTGGCATATGTGTACCATGTAGGGCTATTCATGTCTAAAAAGATGGAGACGCTACATCTTCTATGTTTACCTGGATGGGACTGAAACACATTCTTCTTAGTAAAAGTATCTCAAGAATGGAAAAATAAATATCCAGTGTAGTCAATACTAATATGAAGCCAATATATAAACAATTACATGCTCCTGTGAACAATAAAACACAAATAAAGTCTAGTATAGGGGAGGGGAGTGAGGTGGGAGGATGATTGGCAGAAGGAGGGCGGGCCTTTGGTAGGAATCTCACCTAATTGGCACAACGCCAGGGTGTATACCACACGCCCTGGTGAGGGGTTCTTTTACGAGTAGAATTTTACCTTGAAAGTGAGAACAATCTAATCTAAAAATCTGTACCATCGTATTAATTTGAAATAAAAACAAACGAAAAAACACTTTTAGGAACCAGTTTTGAGCAAAGCCTATAGGCCTGGCCATTTGGGGATTGTTCTGACTTTATACTACGGTGCATTTACTACACGCAATTCTAAAGAAAGGAATATATATTTTTAAAGCCCATTGGTGAAGTCCTGAGATTAGAGCCTCTACATTTGGATAGCATAAAAGGTAAAGACGTTCGTTCTAGTCATGATTTGTTTTGTCCTTGTCTGGGCAGAGTGACTTGGATAATTTCAGGTAAAAGCACTTATCCCAAATTGACTTCAACTCAGTGGTCATTGCCATTGCAGTCATCAGCTAGGGGAGAGGGAGCAGGATGGCCTTGACTCATTGTGTTTTAGGTCCATCTCTTCAGTGATTGCATTGCTTCTAAAAAGTTTTCTGGGATTTTCTATAGTTATAACGATTATTCCTTTCTTGGAAATCCAGACCATTCACTCCGTTTGTAGCCCTGGTACTGGCATTTCCTTTCCTTGTCTGCCCAGCCGACCTCCGTGCCGGAGCTGCCTCTCTAAGTAAATTGTAAGTTTCAGAAAGGCAGAGATAGTCACGCCCCAGTGGGCTCGGTACAGCACACCACACACAGTGCATGTCTGACAGATACCTGCTGTGGAGCTAAATGCACAGCCCATCTGAGCATGCCTTTGGCATTTGTGAAATTCCAGTGGTACACTTTGATTGAATGGCATTCCGCCCACTTGAGCTGTTAAGGCTTATAAAAGGACTGCCTTCTAGAAGAAGGCTGCAGAAAGTGAATTATGTAGCACAAAAACGAAATGGCAGAGAAAATGGGCTCTCTCCTCTCTCTCTCTCTCTTTCCCTCTCTCTCTTTCTCTCTCTCTCACTCTCCTCACCCACCAGTTCTTGAACCAATGGTGGAGTATCAAACTTTGCAGTCTGATTGGATTTTATAATTTAGACAAGTTTTTCAAAAACATTAGGAATAGTATTTTTCAAAAACATCAGGAATAGTATTTATCATACGTCCTACGATAGCCCTTCTGGCAATAAAAATGAACAATAGGGACAGTGGTGAGCCAGAGTGTAGGATCCATTGAAAAACCAAACAGCTGCTACTCAACTTTCATTCTGTTGTTCCCTTCAGGAATCTGAGCTAAGGAGTGCAAGATCTTCCAGTGTGGAAAAGCAATAATAATCCTCATAATCTGAAAACTAGTATTTATAATTACAAATCTTGTATGTCATAACATTTACACTTACTTATAAAAAGAGTACAGGCTAGATACAATGTCTGTAGTCTAGATCTACAGTCTATGTCTAGCACTTACCCACTGGTCTACAGCAAATGTTTATGTGACACTTAGGAGTTTATAGAACAGTTCACAATTGTGATCACTTTTAATGTTTACATCTGCCCTAGAATATATGCTGGAATCCCCTTTACAGATGCAAACACCAAGGCTCAGATTAGTGAAGCGAGTTACCCAAAATTATACAGCTATTGAATAACAGGCAGGGCTAGGGCTTGAAGCTACCAATTATTTGTTTTGGTGTTCCTCCCCTCCAACTGCTTTGCCACAAGCCTACATTTGTTTGAGTTTTTAAAATACACTTTCTTAGAAAAGTATAACACACATATAGAAAATGTACGAATTTTGAACGCTTTGCTTGATAAACTATAATAAAGGAAATATTCCTGTAAAGGCATCAGCCCCATCAAGAGGCAGAGCATGGCTGGCCCACCGGGAAACCCCGTCCTGCTGTCAGGAAAGAAAGATTTCTTTCCTTGCCTGTTGCTAGGTTCATGGCTGAGACATTTATAGCAACAATAAACTGATTAATAACAAAAGCATACAAATTTTTTAGATGTAAGTTTTACATGATGCTGGAACCTTCAGAAATGAAAACCCAAAGAAGCCAGGAACCTGTGTATCTTTGTGCTTGGGTATAAGGAAGAATGGGCACTTGTGGAGAGGTGTGATTGAACAGAGGGTAGGTTGGTTGATCTTGCTAAGTTAGCATAACTTGCCATAATCAACTGGGGGGAATTTAGCAAGATGTATTTGCTCTGATTCTTCTTTGTGTCCCTCTGTCTTTAGAGATGAGGACATTCCTTTTCTCTGGGTATCGGGTGAGCACCTTTCACATGAGGTTCTTGTCACCTGCCTTAGAGGAAGATCTGAAAATTCTTGTATAGCCTGCTTCAGGGAGAAAAGCAATAGGTCAGACAGTGACTTTCCTGCTTTTTATTATTTCCTCGAATGTCAAGTTATCATATTTGAGGGTCATGTCTCCTGAACCCCATCACTGCCTGTTTCCTTAGAGGTAGCTGCTCTCCTGACTTCACCTCAGTGGACTGATTCTGCCTAGCTTTCTTCTTGTTGTGAATAGAATTATACACTCAGTATTGTTTCATGTCTCAGAATTCTGATTCTGAGATGTATTCACGTCGGTTGTGTCATGGAGTGATGCTTTGTAATACTGTATTGCATAAATATTCCACAGTTAATTCATCAGTTTCATGGTTTGTGGACATATAAATTGCTTCTAGTTTTTGGTTGCTGCCAATAAAGCTGATACTAACAATCTTGCACATATCTTTTAGTGTTCAAATATATGCATTTATTTCTAGATATATCTAAAAGTCGAGTTTTGGGGTTTTAGAGTCAGCACTGCTTATTTTTCATACACTCAGCCTAGCAGTTTTCAATGTAGTTAAACCCCAATTCGCACGCCCACCACTGGTGTAGGGGAGTTCCAGGAGCTCCGCATTTCACCAGCACAATTTGTTTGTATCTTTCTACTCTTCACTATTCTAGTGGGTATGCATAGGTATATCATTTTAGTTTCTATTTGTATTTTCCTAAGGAATAATGAAATGAAAAATTCTTAAATGATTTTTAGCTGTTTTAGCTCTCCTGAACTTTTTGACCATGTCCTCCCTCTTTCTATTCTTTTCATTGAGGTCTTCTTGATGTATTGGGGATATAAGTCCCTTATCAGTTTTATGAATCACAAATATCTTCTCCTACATAACGTTTTCCCTTTTCACTCTGATAATGGCTTCTTTTGATGAGTAGAGGTTTCTCATTTTTAAATAGCCTATTTACTATTGTTTGCCTTTATTATTAGTGATTAAGTGTCTCCTGTAATAAATCTTTGTGTAATCCAAGGTCACAAATATTTTCTCATACATACATTTTTTTCTTTTCTTTCTTTCTTTCTTTTTTTTTTTTTTTTGTAGAGACAGAGTCTCACTTCATCACCCTCAGTAGGGCACTGTGGCATCACAGCTCACACCAACCTCCAATTCCTGGGCTTAGGTGATTCTCTTGCCTCAGCCTCCCTAGTAGCTGGGACTACAGGTGCCCGCCAGAACGCCCGGCTATTTTTTGTTGCAGTTTGGCTGGGGCCAGTTTTGAACCCGCCACCCTTGGTATATGGGGCCAGCGCCCTACCCACTGGGCCACCCATATCTTCTAGGAATGTTATTGTGTTGCCTTTCACATTTAGATCTGCATTCCACCTAGAATTGATTTTTGTGTATAGGGCAAGTTAAGAATCAGGATGCCTTTTCTTTCCACATATATGTAGCCAGCTAACCCAGCACCATTTACAGAAAGGATGATCTTTTCCTTCCTATTCTGCCCTGCAACCATTGTCATAAATCATATGTCGATTTCTTGCAAGCCTGTTTCTGAATTTTCTGTTCTTTCAAGTTGGGCTATTTCTCTATCCATTCATACTGTTTCAATTATCACAGTTTTATAAAAATTTTCATATCCTGTAGTATAAGTTCTTTAAATTTTTATGTGTGGTTCTCTTGGATCTTCTTGGCCAGTTGTTTCCCCATGTTAATTTATAATTAACATTAATCATTAAAAAACACAAGTCACGTTCTGACACACCACATAATGCACTTCCTGATTAAGGCCCATCTATTTTCTGTCTTTCCACAACATCAGAGGTCTCGGCTTTGTTGGCTAAGATATCCCAAGAGAAGAAAAGTACTTTGCACGTAGAAGCTGCTTAACAGATATTTGTAGAATGAATGGAATGATGAAAGTTTTCTTACATGGAATCATATAATCCATCTCTACCTACCATTTAGACATAAGGGACACTTAGAAAAGGCTGTGAACAGTCTAGAGAAGTTACTATACATGAGGGTCTGAGGAGCCTCCTGCAGAGAACTCTTCCTGACCCTAAATATGGCATATTGATTCAGTAGTATATTGTCCTACTGGTGATGGCAGAAGGGTGATTCTGATCACATTCTAACATAGACTAGACCTTCCTTAGAGTGAGGAAAGAATGCAGGTTTATGTATAAACTCATCAAATTATGTGCATGTATGCAGTTAAAATATAAATAAAGGAACAGGCATGGTGGCTCATGCCTACAATCCGAGTGCCTCTGGAAGTTGAGGCAGGAAAATCACTTGAGGCTAGTAGTTTGAGATCGGCATAGTGAGAGACAACATGGTGAGAGTCCTTCCATACAAATTAAAAAGAAAAATAAGCTAGGTGTGGTGGTGTGTGCTTGTAGCACCAGCTACTCAAGAGGCAGGAGGATCACTTGAACCCAGGAGTAAAGGGTTACAGTAAGCTATGATTGTACCAATCTAGTCCATCCTGGGCAGCACAGTGAGACCTTATCTCAAACAAAAACAAAGGAATAGATAAAAATAAAAATGAAACTTTTTTTTCTGCAAAAATTCTGTAAAACAATGATTCTCAAATCTGAATGTATATCAGAATCATCTGGAGGTCTTATTAGAAACAAGGCTGAGTTCCACCCCCAGGATTTTTCTTTGAAATTTTGCATTAAGACAAATAATTTGCATTTCTATCCAATTCCTAGGTTGTACAGACACAGCTTGTCCACAATTTGAGAACAGCTGCTGTAAGGTATCAGGAAACAAGGGATGTCAGCTTCCATAGCCATTTGGTGTGACCTGAAGGAGGAAAGAAGCATTTTGGCATTTCCTAGACTCTCTCTTTGCCACAGAGCAGTTTGCAAAATTTGATACTTTGAAGCATTTTAACAGTTGCACAGTATCCACAGAAATGGGCAGTGATACCAAGAAGAGGGTCTCTGCCCTGCAAAACTAAGACAAGGCCAGAAAAAGATGTTTCCTTCCTCTTCCCCTGTTTTTCTCTATCTTGTCTTCTTTCCTTTCTCCTTCCCTCCTTCCCTTCCTCCGTCCCTCCCTCTCTCTGCCTCTCTCTTTCTTTTCTTTCTTTCTCACTTCCAAGGATAGCCAGAAAGGCCTGGGTAAGCTTTCTTCGTGAGAATCCAGACATTCTAAATAGCCAGGAGCCAGAGTCTGGAGTCACATGGATGACTCATTTTTACAGACGTTTTATCTCTGATAAGCTTGTTAGGAATAAAATCTTTAGCAACCTGGATCTGTATCCTTGAGCGTGAGGAGGTCAGGCATGCTGGCAGGAAGAGGCCTGGAGGGAATTTATGGTGTCACTGCACAGTGGATGTTTTATTTAATTCTGTCTTCCAAGCACTGGCCAAAGGTAACCTACAAGCTAAGGTGGTTCTGCATGCTAATAAATATCCCTGAAGAGCTCTTTAGGTTTCACCTAGGCTTAATTACAATGTGTAAATATGAAGACAACCCCATTATTGATGTTAATCCTACTGGTAATGCAGGAAGGGAGAGAAGAGCAGTGAAATAAAATATGGATGAGCAGTGGCCTCTTCCTAGCCTGCCCACAGTAAAAGTGAACCTCCCATGGGCGCACCTGTGAGTTCAGGTAACTGAGATCTGATTTCCTTTCCACTTGGTGGCAGATGACAGCCAGTGCTCTGTGGAGTTCTATGCTAAATCTAGTATCTTTTCCTGCCATTTACTTTTTGTAGGGCTTCTTACTGAATTTCAGTGGGGCATGGACTTTGGATTAAATGTAACCCAAGTTACCCTCCATTTCCTAGTGTTTTTTTCTTTTCTTGTTTTTTTTTTTTTTTTTTTTTTTTTTGCCTTCTCTCTTCCGAACATACTTAAGGCAGATTCATTTTAGTTTTGTGAAGGGAACCTGCCAGAAGCTGAGGGGAGGTGCTTTGTCATCTATTTGTTCATTTATTCAATATTAATTAACTACATATTGTCTACCAAGTACTCTGTAAGCCCCTGGATATATGGAACTGTTATTTTCCTACACATACAGAGAGCTCACTCTCAGAGAGACACATTGGCAGATAATGGCCAAGACAGGAAGGGACATTAGGGCATATAGAAGAGGAACAGGCAACTCAGCCTGGAAGGGACATGTATAGGCTTCTTAGGAGAGGTGATAACCTTGAAATGCATCCGTAATATTTAGTAGAAGTTAGGGAAATGAGGAAAGAGAGGAGCTTCCCAGGAACATACAAGAAAGGTGATCCAAATAACATAAAGATTAAATATGATGTGGTGGAGAACTATAATGTTAAGAAGCAATGGAAGAAAAGAGTCACAGTGAGTTAACAGTTATTCTGTACCAGGTTCTGTGTACAAAATGTGGTAGAGCATATTAGAGGCAGTGCACCTGGGTTCAAATTCTGATTCTTCCATGAACTAGTTTGGTGACCCTTGCCAACTTAAATTCCTGTGCAAATTACTTAACTTCTTTGTGTCTCGGCCTTCATCAATGAAATGGGGATACTGATAATATCTTTCTCGCAGTAACTGTGAAAACAAATTAGTTCATATATAGCAAGTGCTTGACATAATAAGAACTAAATAAATACTATTACTATTATTTATTATTATCAAACACTTAATATTCATCATCCTCAAAATTTCTCCCAATAACCCTATGTGCCATACTTGCTGTTTGGATTTTTTCCCCAGCCTATCTAACTCCAGGAGTTAGGCTTTTAATCATTATACTATACTGTAGTTATACAGATCCTGCTGGCATATGTCAAATGTCTACCCCCAAAAGTAGGGAGGAGGGTCTGAACAATGAAATTAAATTGATACCCAGGGGTATTCTTTAAGGCTTAACCACAAGTTGGAAAATGGAAAGCAGTCATGAAATTTCAACCACGCAAATCTCCCCATTTCACTCTTAAAGAAGGTCTTGTAGGAACTCGTGAAATCAAAATGCATTGCAGTAACAGTTCATCCCCTCTGTGGCCTGGGCAGATCTACGTGGTGAATACGACATTCTCAAATAATTGATTTTGATATTAAAAAAATAGCAAAAAGAGAAGGGGAAATAGTAAACATATTTGTGGATTTTTTTTTTCCCTTTGAACTGAAGATCTCCTTATCTCATCAGTCCTTACAAATGCATAGTCATTATATCTCAATGTTTAAACAACCAACCTTTCAATCTGTGTTTTCTTACCCTGAATATGACAGGTTTGGTAATTGGTTTTACTCTGGACCTCTGGAACATATACTTAAACAGCCCAGGGAGGGAGAACTCCTGATACAGTCAATGACTTTTGTGTTTGGGGAAATTATAAATAACCAAATAGAAGTTATTTAAGGAGAAGGCAGAACATTCTGTTCTTTGTTGTATTCTGTTGCCTTATCTGACAAATCTCTAAGCACCTCATTGGATCAGTTTTGCAAAAGGTGGGGAACTTGTCAAGATCTTCAGAGCATTGGAATTCTGCCGGGAGTTATGGATAGCAGCCAGCTAAACCTTGTGGCTATAAAGGTTGGACAGGAGCCCATGTAGGATCTAAGGGAGTGTTCATCAGGGGGCTTACAGTGCAGAATCAAGGACACAGTATTTATAAAAGAGGAGGAGCAATTGCTTGAGGCTTGCATGGATTTGTATTAAGGAGACAAGAGCACCTTTTTCTTTCTTCTGTATGGAAGGTGTTGTCTCTCGCAATTTCCTCTTGGTACATCTGATCTCCTGTTCCTTCACAGACTTCCAGTTCATCCCATAGGAGGTAACATTGGATAAGGAGTGAAAAGTGTTCTGGGAACTATGAACAGACAAGTTTTTCCCACTGTGAATGAGGCTCGATAAGAGGGAGAATGGGTCTCAAACAGACCTCCAAAGAGGGCTTCCCTTTGTCTACAACCAAAAGAGGTTAAGAGGTGGATACTTGTCAGTATTATTTGGTGATATGGTGATTACTTGGATAATTAGGGTGGAATTTTTTTTCTTTCCTTCTGAGATTCCTGTCCTGCTCAGCCTAGTGTGTGGGAACTGCCCTTGTGAGTCTAGGAAGATCTTGCAGTGTGTTGAAGAACAACCCGTCGTGGTTCCATATGGTTCAGTTGACTTGTGCATTTTCTGGTTGGGTTTGTGAAAAATCATTGTGTTCCTGTCCCAGTGGGGAGATAATTTGATTTGAAATCTACAGCATGAGAGAAGCCAAAATTATTTGCAAGATGTGTTCACTATAGTAGGGGGGAAAAAAAAAGAAAGAAAGAACTGTGCAGGAAAGTTCTGCCAGTAGATACCGCCACTGCCTGCCGTCTCCATCAGAAGCTGTTATGAGCCCTGCCTTAGGAAAGGAAAGAGACAAGCAACCTTACTCAGGGAAGTGAGGACCTCTGAATGAGCTCAGCCCCAGGGTTAGTTTGGTCATTCTGTCAGCTCCTACTGAACTTCCCTGAGAAGAGCTGATTCGGGATTTTGTGCTTTGTGGGTAAGGGAAGAGCCCGATAGTATTTGACATCACAGAGCTGTGGATAAACACACCTTCAGGAGAGATGAACTGAGAGATGAATGTTCACCGATACGGGGTGTTTAACTGAATGGCATTTTTAAGAAAATGGAAGACCTCGTTCGGAGAAACTGGAAGAAAAAAATAACTACTCTGCCTTTTGAGCAAGTAACTAGGCCTCAAATCAGTGGAGCATGATCAAGGATGGCTGGGGCTTTCTTTTATATTCTGTCCTACAGAGCAACTGTTTGAAAAATTTTCTGGCCCAGTGGGTTTTCAAACTTATTTAGCAGGGAACCAATTATATAAATGAAACCTTTTGTGAAATCTCCTTTACTCCATCCTTTGAAAAAGATTAAAACAGCATTTCATTTGACAAATGTAAAAGTTGCATTTATAAAATCCATAACTTCAAAACCTTGAGGTTATTTTGCTGAACAAGTATTTGAAAGCAGGCATTGTTGATGACTGCTACTAATTTTAGAAATGTGTTTGATGCTGTGATTGTTTATTTTAGTTTATTTTTTCTGAACTGAGACTATTGTGGTTCACATAGTTAAGTAGTTATACATCATAACTGTTTTCAACAGTTCAGATTTCAATCTTGATGTACTTCAGTTTTTCTATTTTTTGCAAATTGAATCACTACCTTTGTTTAATAATTATTTGCATCTCTCAATAGGTAAAATTCTAATTAAAAGTAAGTCAGTAATGAGGGTCCTCAGTAGGTGTAACATTCTCGTTTAGAAAACACTTTCCTGTCTGAGATTGTGGTATTTCAATCATATTTTAACAAAATCTTCTATCCATTAGTGCCTGTGTCAGCAACGCAATTAACATTGCAAAACAGGGGAGTTTAATTTGCTTTACAAGCTGACTGTAAACTTCAAATTTGCATGTCATTCCAGTCCCTTTGTCCAAAGCTCTAAACTCAGTAACATAATGCCTCATTCTTTGCTTATTCTTCTTTCTAACAACTATATTCTTGTTTAGAGAAAAACAACGGCAAAAAAATAGTGATTTCTTGTCTCAATTGAAACATTGATACTTGCACTTCGGCACTTCGTTTAGAATTGCTGAAGAATTTAGTTAAAAAATAAAAATCTGGTTTTGATTTGCATTTCTCTGATGATTTAGGATGGTGAGCATTTTTTCATGAGGAGCACTAATATTTTAATAACAAGGGGGCAACAATGGAGACTGGTCAGAGATTTATTTTTGTTTCAGTGACATCTGACAGCAGCCCCCCTCAGGAGGAATTACCCTCCCCTAATTTGGCAGGTGGAAAAACTATGGCTGGGAGCAGTAAAATGACTTACCCAAGCCACCTAGTGAAGGAGGGAAAAATGAAGGGACTGGAGTTTGAATAGATCTTGCCTTGCCTTTATAGTAACGAACATAGTTTGGGGCACTCCTCCACTTCTGTATCCACCTTATTGGTTTTTAAGAGTTTGATGGGTCTGAAGTCAGAGCCTGGCACATTTAAGGAACAATTCCTGGACAGAGCTTCCCTAAGGATCAAGCCCTCACCCAGTGCAAGGAGGCCAAGCAGGCATGGGGTGGCTGCTTGGAGCTGGGCAGTGGCAGAGAAGGCTAAGATCAGAGTCGCTGCAGGGTTTAGCACTGATGGGCAGCTGCCCATGCAAGGGTGGGCTCCTACTGTGTTTTTTGGGTATCCCTAAAGTCAGAGTCTAACTCTCTGCTCTCTTTCACAGGGAAGGTGAGAGGAAGCTCCTCTTTGGGAACCTGAAATCCAGAGGTCATTTCTGATTGAGAAATCTGTTGTCCCCCCTATCTTCCCTGACCCTCCTGACAGCACACTTAGGAACCTGAGTTGGCACAGCAGGCCCTTTAGTCTGCAGATCCCAAGTGGTGCCCCCCAGCTCCTGGGAAAGGAATCCTGCTGAGCTGCTAGATCAGGAAAAACTAGATTCAGATAGCTCTACCAGCTGCACTCAGAGATTCAGGAGCAGAGGGTGGGGCGCTCACAACCCCTTCCTAAAAAAACTCTTCCACTGGAGAGAGAAAATTTGCACTGGATCTGGAATGATTAAGACTGTCCACCTCTCAGAGAAGCAGCTTTGTCACCAGAGATAGGATGCACAGCAGGTGCAGGCCACCTGATGAGAGGTTGCATGGAAAAGCCCTGGGTGGATTGCAAACAGTCCTTTCCCCAAACCCACTGTAGACTTGGCTCCAAAGTTGAGGAAATAAACTTTGGACTTTTTGACAGAAATGATTTTCAGAGGCCTTGCTGTTGGGTATCACTCCCACCGGTGTGGCCGAAGTCCATAGGTCTGGCTTTTCAGCATTTTGCAGCCTGTGCAGCAGCATTGTTATCTCTTTTATAGAGGGTAGATTGCAAAGGCTTTCAAAGGGAGGACACTCGCCTATATGTAGTCCAGGGCTCCTTTTCCTAGCCCCCAGCTCTGCGGGGTCTCTGAGTGCTCGCTGAATCCCGAGGTTCTGCCACTGGTCCCAGTGCAGAGGCACTGGACTGTTTGCCTTTGAGGCGAGTGAGGAGCTGTCCTCCCAGTGGTGCTGAAATCCGACTGCCTCCGCTCGGGTCACGGACAGCAGCTCACTTGTTCAGCCACACCCTTAGCCAGCCTTTAAGCCTCTGAGACAGGCCCTTGCCCAGCATCAAGGTAGGAGATATTTCCTGGAGGGGAAGTTGTCCAAACCATCATCATCTTGCCTCCAAACCTCAGTAGCTAACCAACTGGATTTCTGAATGGATTGAAGGGGCAGGACTTTCCATTCTCCACTCAGTACCCAGAGTGGTTCTCTCCAGAGGCAAATCTGATCCCACTTAAAGTCCTCCTGTGACTTTATGTATCATTCAGAGTAAAAGTTAAAGTTCTTGCTGGGACCAAGAAATCTTTTCTCCTCAATGATCTAGCCCTTGTCTCCTTTTCCCACCTTAAAATGCCTATCAGGATGGCAGTGATCGGTGAGAAATGGCTGAATTATGGTATAGTGTGAAGAGAGAGCTACTTAGATTTGCTGAGGGATTGGAGATGGAGTGTGAAAGTCAAGGATGACTGGGGGGTGGGGTGGGGGTTGAAGTTCTGGAAAGCATGAACTTTCTTTTTCCTAACCTGGGAAAGCTGAAGGGGAAGTAGAGTTCTGGGAATGGGGATGTTAGGCTGGCTCTGAACATGTTAAGTTTGAGAGGCTTATTAGATAGCCAGGGGGGGATGTCTAGTAGACAACTGTATATATGCTTGGCATTTAGGGAACAAGTCCTAGATGGAGATATTAGCCTGGGAGTTGTCAGCTTATAGGTCTTTTTTTTTTTTTTTTCAATTAGCAATAATCGCGCCTCAGATAAACCTCATTGGCTATGATACTGCCACTGCGCAAAGCTTAGCTTATAGGTCTTAATTGAAAATCATGCGGCCAGATAAGATCACTAGAGACAAAATGCAGAAAGAGAAAAATGTTTTAGGTACTGAGCACTAGAGTACTTAGATTTTAGAGGAGGAAGATGAGAAGAATCAGTGAAGGAGACTGGGAGGGAGAGTCTTTGAGTAGGAGGAGAACAATGAAAGTGATGTCCTTGAAGCCAGAGGGAAAGTATGTTAAGAAGAAAGGAGATCCCTGTGCAGTGGCTCATGCCTGTAATCCTAGCACTCTGGGAGGCTGAGGCAGGTAGATAACCTGCACTCTGGAGTTGGATACCAGCCTGAGTAAGAGTGAGACCCTGTCTCAAAAAAAAAAAAAAGATAGCTGGGTAGTGGTGGGCACCTGTATTCCCAGCTACTTCGGAGGCTGAGGCAAGAGGATTACTTAATCCCAAGAGTTTGAGGTTGCTGTGAGCTATAACTCCATTTCACTCAACCCAAGGGCAACTAAGTGAGACTTTGTCTTTAAAAAAAAGTAAAAGGAAAGAGAGATCACAACTTTCCAGTGGCCAGATGTGGTGTCAAAAGCCTGTAATCCCAGGGCATCACTTGAGGCTGGGAGTTTGCTTCCAACCTGGGCAATATATTGAGATACCTGTTTTTACACAAAATAGAAAAATTAGCCAAGCATGGTGGTGTGCACTGTAGTCCTAGCTAGTCAAGAGGCTGAGACAAGAGGATCTCTTGAGCCCTAGAGTTCAAGACTGCAGTGAGCTATGATTGAGACATTGCACTCTAGCCTTGGTGACGCAGCAAGTTCCTGTCTAAAAAACATGTTTGATATGCTGACAGGCCAAGTAAGATGAGAACTGACGACTGACCTTTGATACAGCCTCACAGAGGTCCCTTTCGAGAAGTGCAATAGGAGAGGATGATTGGAGGAAAGACCGAGAAAGAGTGGAAGGAAGTGATAGCTGGTGTTATTTGACATACCCAGGCAGGCTGAGGAAGAGAAAAATGGGCTTGGAACTGGTGAGGGGCTGGGCAAAGGGAAAGAACCTCAAAAGGTGGTGAAACACTAACATTTTCACCAAGGTTAAGTGCTCTGTTGGCAGACCAGACCCTTAATTTTCCACAAAATGCTTCAAAAATCCAGTTTAGAATTATTTGGGCCGTAATAAGATATTCAGGGTGCACACGTTTAGAGGAGTTTTCCTTTTCTTTTTTCCTTCATTCCAGCTTACAATTATGACTGGTAGAATGATTTGACTTTCACCCTTCTGGAATTAGAACTCTTTAGCCCCTTGGCATGGCAGGGACCTGGGAGCACTGCAACGCTTGAGCTAGTCACTCAGGGGAGTCCTGGTCAGAGCCGTCAGGAACCACGTATATGCAGACCACAAATCCAAACACGAGGCTCTTCAGAGCCACCTCCTTTGCCCTCAAGAGTACACCAGATCCCTCTGCTCACCTCACTTCTCTTTTTTTTTTTTTGGAGACAAAACCTCAAGCTGTCGCCCTGGGTAGAGTGCTGTGGCATCACAGCTCACAGCAACCTCCAACTCCTGGGCTCAAGCAATTCTCCTGCCTCAGCCTCCCAAGTAGCACCTGCCACAATGCCCGGCTATTTTTTGGTTGCAGCCGTCATTGTTTGGCGGGCCTGGACTGGATTCAAACCTGCCAGCTCAGGTGTATGTGGCTGGTGCCTTACCCGCTTGAGCCACAGGCGCCGAGCCATCACCTCATTTTTCTTTTTTTTTTTTATTTTGAGACAGAGCCTCAAGCTGTCACCCTGGATAGAGTGCTGTGGCATCACAGCTCACAGCAACCTCCAATTCCTGGGCTCAAGCGAGTCTATTGCCTCCACCTCCCAAGTAGCTGGGACTACAGGCGCCCGCCACAACGCCCGGCCATTTTTTGGTTGCAGCCGTCATTGTTGTTTGGCGGCCCGGGCTGGATTCGAACCTGCCAGCTCAGTGTACGTGGCTGGCGCCTGAGCCCGTTGAGCCACAGGCGCCGAGCCATCACCTCATTTTTCAAGTTAAGAAAGACACAATATCCCCAAACTTAGCCTGACTCTTCTTGTCTGGTCTTTATGCAGATGGTCTCAGGGATGCTGGGCACAGTGAGAGTGCCTTGCTCCCCATCAGCCAGTGAGGACCTTTGGACTGCCTCCAATCCTTGTGCATCCCTAAAGACCAGAGGTGGCCTCTCTCACTCTGTGCCTGCATTTGGAACAATGATTTTGAGTTCATCTTCCAGTGGGGGAGCACGATGTCCCCCAATCTCAAGCCTCAAGGACAGAGACAAGGATGAAACTTTCACTCTCGGGTGGCCCTTGGCCTACAGAAGGAAAAGGGGGTGAAGACATGAGATGGATTCTTGTGCATCCCCTCGGACACTTTTGGGCCTTGGTGGCCGTTCTAAGGTTGTTCTGAGCCCTTTCCCGACACAGGGCAGGAACTAGGTGCAACTCCCAGGCCCCAGGGTAGTGGGCAGGAGTTGTCCTGAGAATGCCAGGTGAGCTGCTCAGAGACCCCTGCAGGAGGCTGCTTCCTGGTGTGACACCTCTAGGATTGCCTCTCCTCCTATATAATATGTCCTAGCAATGGAAGTGTGGTGTGAGCAGCAATGGGGGATGAGAACACTGTACTCAACTGCAGTATGACCTTGGGCAAGTTGCTGCCTGTGTCTCAATTTCCTCATTTGTCAAATGAAGCTGAAAGAACATATTAGAATCCCTGATTCTTTCCCATCTCAAAGGCTCAGATGTGTAGGGCTAGCAAATCCATTGCTCAGGTCTTTCTTCAGCCTTGGACAGCAGAATGCCTCCTCCTTCCCCAGCCCTGTCTGACACTCACCCTTTCCAGTCAATCTAGGTCTCCTTGTCTGTGTCCCTGGAAAGGCTGTCCAGGGGAGGTGAGATTTTAACTGGAAAAGAAATAAAATGCCATTCCTAGCATAGGCAAAAGCATAGAGTCATGGAAGCTCACCTAATTCAGAGGTTAGCCAGTGGCCTACTGAGGGTGAAATGAACAGTATGTGGGAAAGCAGTGGGGCCTGATCCTGGAGAGCCTTATCATTCATGCTCATAAATTTAGAGCTCACACTGAAGGAAACGGGGAGCCATTGAAAGATTTTAACATGGCCATAGTTGCAGTTTAGAAATCACCCCAGGCGGGTATAGAGAAGGACTTGAGGACCTGTGGCAAGCCTCACACATCTTCTCCCTTTCTTCATGGCTGCCCCAAAGACTACATTTCCAGCCTTTCTTGGAGCTGGGTGTTGACAACTAAGTCCTGGCCAACTGAATGAGAGCAGAAATATCTTGTGCACCTTCTGGGGATGTCCCTAGAGGGAGGAGAAGCACCCATTATCCTTCCTGCATCCGTTTGGCTGGAATGCCACTTGGTGGTGTGCACTTGGAACTCCTGATCAAGCCTGATGTAAGCATGTTCAGTGTGCACAGCAAGATAGTGGCTTACATCTTTGATCCACAGCTGTAACATGCCACCCAGTGTGTTGTCCTTCAGGTGCCCAAGCCTGTTGCTCACATATTCTAAAACTGGTGGCAATTCAGCCATCTCCCTGCTTCCTTTACCCCCCTCCCCATTCCTGGCTGTTAACCCTATCCTGGATGAGGTCTTTCTGAGAGGGACCCACACATCTGGACAGTTGGGACTGTTTATATCCACTTAGTAAAAATAATAACTGCTGTTCAATATCCACTGAACATTTACTGTGGGCAGGCACTGTGCTCAGGGCTTTGCACGGATGATGACATACATTATCTCTTAATCCTCAAGCTATCTTTGCCTCCAAAGCCACACCTTCACCTTCACACAGGGTGAAGACAGCAGGAGAGTTCTCGTGGAGTTGGGGGTTATTAATGAACAGAACTGAAGACATTATTTAGGCCCAAGTCTGTCCACCCTCCACTTTAATGATTCCCCCTGTCCCAGATGAGAAACAAGCCTCCAAGAAGTGAAGTGTCCCAAGGTCACACCGCTAAAAAGTAGCAGATACGGGAAGCAACTCCGGGTTTTTATTGTGCTCAAAGAAGTAGGCTACCCTGTGAACTTCATCTCCAGTAAAGGGACCACATGGTAACTCTGGAGCCAGACTGCCTGGGTTTAAAACCCAGCTCTGCCAGGCGGCCCATATGGCTCAAAGGAGTAGGGCGACAGCCCTATATGCCGGAGGTGGGGGGTTCAAACCCAGCCCCGGCCAAAAACTGCAAAAAAAAAAAAGACAAAACCAGCTCTGCCACTTACTGACTGAATTTCTCAGTGCCTCAGTTTCCTAATCTGGAAAAAGGCTATAATAACAATATGGCCTTCATAGGATTGCTGTGAAGATTAAATGAGATAATAGATAAAAGCACTTAGCATTATAGCTCTTATTATCACTATTCTTGTTGTTGTGACTGTGGCTCTGAGAGGGAGAAGCAGCAGGTAGAAATCCAGGGTTGAGAATTTTCTGCCTGGTCACCCGTACTGGAGGAGAGAGGACAGAGGACAGAGGAGGGACTGCGTGACTGCCTGGGCTAGTGAGCAATTTGCTGGAGGAGCTCATTTGGCGACTCTGACTCTGAGTTAATTAAAGATGGCCACGAGGGGTCATTGCCATGGTGACAATTAGGCTGGGAAGGAGCCTCATTAAGGTGCGGTTTTAACAAGGACAGTTTTTAACCTGATGTCTATGTGAAGGAGGGATTTTTTCAGGTTGCTTCCCTTTCTCTCTTTACTATGTTTCAGATTTGTTTCTAGAGAGTTCCTGTTGAGTGAGAGAGAGAATTCCTGGAATTAGTCCCGCTGAAAAATCAATAAGGCAACAGGTTTCCTCTCCGTGGAGCTACCCTGACATCCGCAAGGAAGCCTCATCGGCAGAGGCTTGGAGAGGGAGGTGAGGGTGGAGGTGATGAGGTCAGAGGAGGAGGTGAGGAAGGGGAATGTTATTCAAAATGGAGCTGGAGGCCTTTTCTGGAATTTAGAAATGTGACTCCTGCCTCCCAGTCACTTTCCAAACTGGGATGGGGGTGGGGGCTTGCATGGATGCAAATGAGGCAGAGGAGCATCAAAGCTGTTTCTTCTCAGTTGAAGGAGTAAGAAAGGAATTAAGCCTTTCTTAATTCAGAGCTCTGTAAAAAGTATGTATTTTTCCTTATTTCCATACTAATATGTGCTCATTAAGAAAAAAATAGAGGCTCGGAGGCTCGGCGCCTGTGGCTCAATGGGCTAAGGCGCCAGCCACGTACACCTGAGCTGGTGGGTTCGAATCCAGTCTGGGCCGCCAAACAACAATGACGGCTGCAACCAAAAAATGGCCGGGCGTTGTGGCGGGCGCCTGTAGTCCCAGCTACTTGGGAGGCAGAGACAAGAGACTCGCTCGAGCCCAGGAATTGGAGGTTGCTGTGAGCTGTGATGCCACAGCAATCTATCCAGAGTGACAGCTTTAAGGCTCTGTCTCAAAAAAAAAAAAGAAAAAATAGAAATTTCAGAAAAGTGCAAAAAGAAAATATCTCCTGCGGTCTAACTCTGCAATATCGTAGCTGTTAAAGTTTTTGGAGTGATGAGAATCTAAGCATAGGCAGCTAGGAGCTAGATTTTGGGAAAGGGAACAGGGGACAGGCCACAGGGGATGTAAACTTTGTCACTTTTTTTTTTTTTGAGACAGAGTCTCACTAAGTCGCCTTTGGTAGAGTGATCTGGCGTCACAGCTCACAGCAACCTCAAACTCTTGGGCTTAAGCGATTCTCTTGCCTCAGCCTCCCAAGAAGCTGGGACTACAGGCGATGCCACAATGTCCGGCTATTTTTTGTTGGAGTTGTCATTGTTGTTTAGCTGGCTTGGGCTGCAGCCTTGGAGAACCCTCCAGCCTTGGTGCATGTGACCAGTGCCTTAACCACTGTGCCACGGGTGCTGAGCTAATAAACTTTTTCACTTATACTCTTTTCTACTGTTTGAATTTTATCAGGAGAATTTCAAATAAAACCAAGTTAAAATAGCACATAGCACAATGTCTTTCTATACATTGAGCTGCAGCATACATTTTTCTTTGCAAAAATAGTGGTTGGGCTCGGCGCCTGTGGCTCAACGGGCTAAGGCGCCAGCCACGTACACCTGAGCTGGCGGGTTCGAATCTATCCCGGGCCCGCCAAACAACAATGACGGCTGCAACCAAAAAAAAATGGCCAGGCATTGTGGCGGGTGCCTGTAGTCCCAGCTACTTGGGAGGCGGAGGCAGGAGACTTGCTTGAGTCCAGGAATTAGAGAGGTTGCTGTGAGCTGTAATGCCACGGCACTCTACCCAGGGCGACAACTTGAGGCTCTGTCTCAAAAAAAAAAAAAAAAATAGTAGTCGTATTGTACCTATGATTTTGAAACTTGAATTTATCACTTCAAGATAATGAGATATCTTGAATACTTTTCCAGGTTGTTACATTTTTTTCTTCACCTTTTAAAAAAAAAACACATTGTCAAATATTTAAAATGTACCAAACTTAGACAAGAAAGTTCAGTTTTCTACCTGGGTTCCCCAATCCCTTAGTTCTCCACGACAGAGGCAACCATTAATAACATGTATGCAAGCACGTGTTTTCCCATATATCTATTTTGTGCAACTAAGTTAGCACACTGTTGTGTATCTCATTTTTTGTTATTTTAGTTTTAAGTTTGTTTCTTTCTTTTTTTGGAGATGGTGTCTTGCTTGGTCACCCAGGTGAGAGTGCCATTGCATCATAGCTCAAGATAGCCTAAGACTTCTGGGTTCAAGTGATCCTCCTGTTTCAGCCTCCAGAGTAGCTGGGACTACAAGTGCCCACCACAATGCCAGGCTAATTTTTTTTTTTTTTTTTTGCAGTTTTTGGCCGGGGGTGGATTTGAACCCACCACCTCCAGTATATGGGGCCAGCGCCCTACTCACTGAGCCACAGGGGCCGCCCCAATGCCAGGCTAATTTTTTAATTTTTTGTAGTAATGAGGTCTTACTCATGCTCAAACTTGTCTCAAACTCCTGGCCTCAAGCAATCCTCCTGCCTCAGCCTCCTGAAGTGCTGATGACAGGTGTGAGCCACTGCTGGCCACATCTTGCTTCTTTAACTTCCCAGCTTATCTTGGAGCAGGTCCCATATCAGCATGTAGAGAACTGTCTCATTCTTTTCTTAATGCATGGCAGACTGCTACAATTGGAAGTCTTTGGATATGAACAAGAGGTGGTTTAGTCCTTAAGGGACTCATAAGGGTGTATATTCTTTCATGCTCAGCATGGGACATAGTGGTCAGCACACAGAAGTACTTGGTAAATGTTTATGGATAAACGGATTAAGTAGAGAATAAGGACAGAGGAATTAAAGTGGACAGAGGTCATACTGAAGGTTTGAACTTCCTCTGGTTAAAGATGGGGTCACTTGGCCAGATGTGGTGACTCATGCCTGTAATCCTAGCACTCTGGAAGGATGAGGTGGGAGGATCCCTCGAGCTCAAGAGTTTTGAGACCAGCCTGAGTAAGATTGAGAACCCCATGTCTACTAAAAATAGAAAAATTAGCCAGATAATGGTGGATGCCTGTGGTCTCAGCTACTCGGAGGCTGAGGTGGGAGGATCACTTGAACCCGGGATTTTGAGGTTGTTGGGAGCTAGGCTGACACCATGTATCCTAGCCTCCTCTCCACTTCTCATGAGGCAAAGTCATTAGTGTGGCCTGCAACTTGGAGTTCCTCTTAAATTTCACCAATAACTTGTTCTGGAGCCATGAATGTCTGACAGTTCTGTCTAAAGAAGGCCAAGAAGCTGGGTGCTGTGGCTCATGGTTGTAATGCTAGCATTTTGGGAGGCTGAAGCAAATGGATCACTTGAGCTCAGGAGTTCAAGACTAGCCTGAGCAAGAGAAAGACTGTCTCTACTAGATTTAGAGAAACTAGCTGGGCATTGTGGTGGACACCTGTAGTCCCAGCTACTTAGGAGGCCGAGGCAAGAGAATCGCTTGAGCCCAAGAGTTTGAGGTTGCTGTGAGCTCTGACACCATGTTACTCTACCAGGGCACAGAGCGAGACTGTCTTAAAAGAAGAAAAGAAGAAGGAGGAGGAGAGGAGGAGAAAGAGGAGGAGGAGGTAGAGAAGACCACCAAGAGGTACCTGGAGGTGCTCTCCTGGCTTCAAGAGTGGGTATGTAGGACATCATTGTGACCTAGTGGAGGCCACTGAGATCTGGGAGAAAGCAGGGGTAGGGGGAATCTCAGTGCTACAGGCAACTAGCCTGGGGCAATCCCTGCCTCTTTCTGGGCTCAGCTTCCTCTTCTGTCCTGGGAGTGGGTTGACCATCATGGTGTCAAGGATCCCACTTACCGATGACATCCCATCACTATTTCTCCATACAGTGGGCCCACTGCAGGGACTTGCCCACATCCTGCTCCTGCTCAGACTCCTCATTTGGGGAAGGAGGAGGCTTTAGTGTAAAGATGTATGGGAGTATCTGAAGCCCCAGAAGCTTGCTCCTAGTGTGGAATATGACTTCCTAGTTTCCCCTGTGTCTGGCTTCAGCCCTCGGATCCCCCACTGGGCATTCCTGCCTGCACCATATCAAACCTATTAAAACATGTTCAAATTTTCTTCTGAATTATGTGGGGTGAATTCCATTCTGTTTTTTTTTTTTTGTTTTGTTTTGTTTTTCTTGGGTTTTTGTTTTGTTTTGTTTTGTTTGTAGAGACAGAGTCTCACTTTTTTCACCCTCAGTAGAGTGCCGTGGCATCACACAGCTCACAGCAACCTCCAACTCTTGGGCTTAGGCGATTCTCTTGCCTCAGCCTCCCGAGTAGCTGGGACTACAGGCTCCCGCCACAACGCCCGGCTATTTTTCTGTTTTGCAGTTCTGCCGAGGCTGGGTTTGAACCCGCCACCTTCGGTATATGGGGCCTGTGCCCTACATGATGAGCCACAGGCGCTGCCCCTTTCTTGTTTTTTTTTGAGACAGAGTTTCACTATGTTGCCCTCAGTAGAGTGAAGTGGCGTCACAGCTCACAGCAACCTCAAACTCTTGGGCTTAAGCAAGTCTCTTGCCTCAGCCTCCGAGGTAGCTGGGACTACAGACACCCACCACAATGTCCAGCTATTTTGTTGTTGTTGTTATTGTTGTTGCAGTTGTCATTGTTGTTTAGCAGGCCTGGCCAGGTTGGAACCTGCCAGCCAGGGTGTATGTGGCCAGTGCCCTAATCACTGAGCTATGGGCACCAAGCTTCTATTCTGTTTTTTAATTAATTAAAAACAAATTAAACATTTATTCATTTGAATTTTGAAGTTTTCTTTTTAAAATCTGGAAGCCATACTTTTGTTTTTCAAGGCCCCAGAAAAGCTCATAAGCTGAGCCTTGAGCCTGTCCCTAACCCACTCACTCACCACCTGCCCAAGGCATGGCCACCTCTCCCCCAGACCACTGCGACATGTGAAGTTCTCCCTGCCTCCAGCCTCTGTCTCGCCAACTCATCCTACATAGCACAGCCAAAATTATCTTATTTTTTATTATAATGATAAGTTTTCATTTAATAATTCTTGTTTAGTTTATTTTTCAGAAAGGCAATTCATTTACATGGCTCAAAATGAGCAAAATGTGTACATTTTAAAAGTTCCCCCATCCCTGTGCGCATGTGCCCCGCATGAGAAAGCCCAAGCTCTTCAGGCTGGGACTCAGGGGCCACTCCCATGACTTTGCTGCGTTCTCACTCCTCTGGGACTCCCAGGGCCGGCACTGCGCCTGGCACCGAGGGGGCGCTCTGCACATGTCGCCGCAGGGCTCCGAAGGGCCGGGCAGGGATCGCTTAGCCACAGTGACACCTCGCGGTAGACATCGGAAGTACAGCGGACAGACAGGAGACTCCGGAGCAAAGGGTGGAGGTGACCAGGCAGGCTGTCCTCCGGGTCCGGACATTTCCCATCCCCCCACCCCCCCTCCCCCGAGCCTGACCCCTGCGGCGCTCACGTCCTTGTCTCTTTCCTCTTGCGCGTCCACTCCACACCCTAATTTTTTTTACCAGTGGCCAACTTGGGACCCATCTTTCCACCTCTCGTACTGCTGTCACCTGGGGACACCCACCCGCTGGTGACCAGCAGCGTTGGGCACTGGGCAGAGACTGCGTGTGAGTGCACGTGCGTGCTTCTCCGCGTGTGCCTAGCACATACCCAGGCAAACTTATAACACTGGTCCTCTCTTATAAGACAAAATTATTGTGGTATTAATTATGAAATGAACAATTAATAAATGGCAGACAGCCAGAATTTTCTTTTATTGGATTTCCTATATAAACTCATGCCATTTCAAAAATAAATAAAAGAAATAAAAGAATCAGGCCGGTCGGGATGGCTCAGACCTACAATCCTAAGCAATTTGGAGGCCAAGGCCAGAGGATCCCCTGAGCTCAGGAGTTGGAGACCAGCCTGAACAAGAGTGAGACCCCATCGCTACTAAAAATACAAAAATTAGTCAGGGGCATGATGGCTGTGCCTGGAGTTACAGATAATCAGAAGGGTGAGACAGGTGGATCACTTGAGCCCAAGATTTTGAGGTTGTTGTGAGCTAGGCCCAGGCGGTGGAACTCTAGCCTGGGCAACAGAGTGAGACTCTGTCTCAAAAACAAACAATAACAAACATGGTAAAAAAGGAAAAAAGAACAAATGCTTTTAAATTGCATTATTTAAACAAAGGGGGCATATACCTACATATTGATTTGTCCCAACAATGGATAACATTACATGAGAATTAAATAAGACTCAAAGATTAACAATCTGGAAAGAAGAAACTTCCATTTAAAACATATTGTTTGGGTGGTGCCTGTGGCTCCGTGAGTAGGGTGCTGGCCCCATATACCAAGGGTGGTGAGTTCAAACCCAGCCCTGGCCAAAGTGCAACAGTAAAAAATAAAATCAAGGCTCGGCGCCTGTGGCTCAAAGGGTTAAGGCACTAGCCACATACATCTGAGCTGGCAGGTTCAAATCCAGCCTGGGCCCGCCAAACAACAATGACGGCTGCAACCAAAAAATGGCCTGGCGTTGTGGCGGGTGCCTGTAGTCCCAGCTGCTTGGGAGGCAGAGGCAGGAGACTCGCTTGAGCCCAGGAATTGGAGGTTGCTGTGAGCTGTGAAGCCACGGCACTCTATCCAGGGTGATAGCTTGAGGCTCTGTCTCAAAAAAAAATAATAATCAAATCAAATCAAATCAAATCAAAATAAATAAACTTAATTAAAAACAATTCATCTTTAAAAAAAAAATAAAACATATTGTTCCAGTTCAGTAAAATATTTCCTATAATAATCTAAAATGTGCACTTTCCAAAGAAAACTATTACGGCTTCACAGCTCACTCTCTGTTTCACTGTTTTAAATTTTAATCACAAATAGAACCAAAGAATTCACCTTCTGTTTCTACAACTTCACTATCATTGAGCTAGGACTTGGGGACACAAACTGTACCTGAAGCATCTTGGCAGAGTTCAACCATCAGAACCTGTGTAAGAGGCCACTTGGTGGGCTAGGAGTTCTTGGAATTAACTTCCATGTAGAATACAAGATGAACTAAAGGATAAGTAATAAAAATGTGTGTTTTTGAAGCCTACATATTTATTATTAAAAGCCAGCGGGTTAAGACATAAAAGGACAACTATTATTTGATTCCCCTTATGGGAGATACCTACGATAAGCAAATTCACAGAGATAGAAAGTAGATAGAGATTACCCGGGACTAGGTGAGGAGGAAAGAGACAGTGATTGCTTAATAGGTACAGAGTTTCTGTTTAGAACATTGAAAAAACTCTGGAAGTAATGGTGAGTTACACAACATGATGAATGTACTTTCTGCTACTGAATTGTGCACTTAAAAATAGTTAAACATCACAAGAAAAATCTGTTAAAATGATAAATTTTTATGTTGTGTATATTTTACCATAATAAAAAAATATGGAAAAAAATCAATATGTTAGAGTTAAGGAAATAATTTGGGGAGAGGAAAGGAGTATCTTTTTATTGACCTGGGCTGCAAACTGAAGGCCAGTTTTATTATTGTTTTGTTTCGTTTTGTTTTTTTGAGACAGAGCCTCAAGCTGTTGCCCTGGGTAGAGTGCTGTGGTATCACAGTTCATAGCAACCTCCAACTCCTGGGTTTAAGCGATTCTCTTGCCTCAGCCTCCCAAGTAGCTGGGACTACAGGCGCCTGCCATAATGCCTGGCCATTTTTTGGTTGTAGTTGTCATTGTTGTTTGGCAGGCCTGGGCTGGATTCGAACCTGCCAGCTCTGGTGTATGTGGCTGGTGCCTTAGCTGCTTGAGCTACAGGATCCAAGCCTATTATTGTTTCTAAATTCTCTACTAATGATGCACTGGCCTACCCCAGGCCAGATCTGTTCTACCTCTTGGCTCTTGGGACATCCTTATTGTGTTTATCTTTGTGGGTTCCCGTTTTAGTTGTCCCTTTTTTGTGTCTGAGTCTGTGAGATATCTGCTTATGTCTCCTTGTGTGTATATTTGTATGTTGTGTAAAGATTGAATGAGATAATCAGTGTCAGGCAGTGTCAGATCACAGTGCCCATGATAAGGGGCCAGCAGCTTTATCTGTGTTGAGTTTGTGTGTCTGCTTGTTTGTCTTTGTGTCTCCATGGATCTGAGGGTGATGGGATCTAGTGTCTGTGCTCATGTTTCTGTGTGTGTCCATGACACATGTGGTAGGCACATGGTCCACTCCTGCTTCCTCTCTCTGGCATGGGAATGAGTGGTGGCCTCTGATGGAAAGGTATCACTGCCACTAGTCCTCAGGCTTAGGGTTCTGTCAGAACGGGTCTGAACTGTACACTTGGGTATTACACCGCCTGGCTTTCCCAATAGCCACACCAAAGTGTCTCAAAGGCTGTTTTCCTAGTGACTCCTACTCCCTCCCAAAGTCTCAACTGGCTCTGCACTTGCTCATCTGCAGACACCAAGTTGGGCTGTCAAGAGTGGATTGCAAATAACCCTTGCAGAGGCAGAGTCCAAGGCCTCTTGAGAACACCATGGTTCATGCACTTGTACAAAGTTAGAGGCCTGAGCCGTTAGAGCAAATGGTCTGGGAGTCACATGAGACTCAAACCCTGAAGTGGGGTATGCAGACACAATCCATGTCCCTCCCCCAACTGGTGAGCCTGGCCTCATCAGTCACTTCTTGGGGTCTCAATTCCACAACCTTCAAAATGGGCACAGTAACTCCAACTGGAGTCCCTTCCCCCCAACAGCCGTCTTCAAAGAGAGCCCCTTTCAAGGTCAACAGGATGAGCCTTGTGAAAAGTCTTCAGCACTCAGAGCCCTTGATGAATAGGTAGATGGTGTGAGGCCTGACACACAAAGGGGAAGGGGCCTCACATTCACTTCCCTTTCCAGCTCCCAGCTTCCCAAGCAGACACGGGGTGGGGTGGCCAGGAAACCTCAGTTTCCTGAACAAAGCTCAGCCCTCTTGCTGCTCATGCCCTTGGCTTTGGCTGGCAGGAAAGAAAAGCTCGTTCTCTCTGGGTGGGGGTGGGTACTGGCACGGGGCTGCCTGGGAAACAGAGTCCAATGTCTGGATGCAATGGGCATTCAGATGCCCAGAGCCTGGCAGTCTCTGCCAGCTGCCTGAAAAAGAAGGCATTGTCCTGTCCTCACTAATGCCAAGGGAACCTTCCCTCTGTCATTCCTGGGGCCTGACCCACTCCCTGCTTCCAGGGTGGGCTGGGACCCAGAAGTGCCCACAGCCAGGCGCCACACCTGCTGAGCAGCAGGTGTGAGCTTGGGGGATGGCTGGGGCTCCTTCTTATTCTCCTTCAAGAGTTTGTGGCAGGGGCACAGGGTTCTGGATTCCAAACCACTCTCTTGAGTTACCGGAAGGCCTGACTTGGCACTGTGCATGTGTATATGTCCCAGGCAGCTGAAACAAGAGGCCTCTCAGATGCTTTGGGGGTCCTGATTCCCATCTGTGGGTCCAGAATGGTCTGAAATTCTTCCTGCAGACTTTCATGCTAGCAAGAAGACATAGAACTTCTTTAGTCCAGAGCTTTGCAAAGGGAGCGCATACACGGACCAGTGAGCTTAGGAAAGCACCTTCCTGACGGGTAGACCCTGAAGCAGGAGGCTGCTCTCCTGCAGGTCCTTTCCCCACTCCAGGAAACAGGCTCTGCCTCTGAGAATAAGCAAAGCTGGTAAAGAAGGAATTTTCCACTATTTCATTCATTAAAAACAGATTACTAAATGCAATGTGGACTTTTGGAGGCAGAGGCAGATCACTTGAGGCAAGGAATTCAAGACTGCCTGAGCAACACAGCTAGACCCCATCTCTACAAAAAAAAAAAAAAAAAACATAGGTAGGAATGGGCACAGTGGCTCACACCTGTAATCCTAGCACTCTGCGAGGCTGAGGCAGGAAGATGGCTTGAGCTCAGGAGTTGGAGAACAGCCTGAGGAAGAGCAAGACCTTGTCTCTACTAAAAATAGAAAAAAAAATTAGCTAGGCATTAGCTAGGCAAAATTAGCTAGGCAGACCCAGCTACTCAAGAGGCTGAGGCAAGAAGATTGCTTGAGCTCAGGAGTTTGAGGTTGTTGTGAGCTATGACACAATATGGCACTCAACCCCAGGGACACTGAGTGAAACTCTGTCTCAAAAAAAAAAAAAAAGATAGCCTGGCTCAGTGGCTTGAGCCTGTAGTCCCAGCAACTCAGGAGACTGAGGCAGAAGGATCACTTGGGCCCAGGAGTTTGATTGCACTGCTGTATTTCAGCCCCCAAGACAATAGGAGACCATGGCTCTAAAAAAATTAATTAGTGGGTGGCGCCTATAGCTCAGTGGGTAGGGCACCAGCCACATACACCAAGGCTCACAGGTGCAAACCTGGTCCAGGCCAGCTAAAACAACAATGACAACTGCAACAAAAAAAATAGCTGGGCATTGTGGCGGGCACCTGAATTCCCAGCTACTAGGGAGGCTGAGGCAAGAGAATCACTTGAGCCCAAGAGTTTGAGGTTGCTGTGAGCTGGGATGTCACGCACTCTACCCAGGGAGACAGCTTCAGACTTTGTCTCAAAAAAAAAAAAAAAAAGAAATAAAATAATTGATTTTTAAAATAAAATAAATAAATGCAATGTGGTGCCCTGGATTGGATTCTAGAACAAAGCACATTTGTGGGAAATCTGGTGAAATCCAATAAGTGAGGAGTTCAGTTTATAGTATTGTAGCAAAGTTAATTTCTTAGTTGTAACAAACATACTGTGGTGATGGTGGACCTTAGCATCCAGGGAAACTCAAGGTACTATCTTAAAATTTGCTATAAATCTAGTTATTCCAAAATAAATAGGAAGGGTGGACACAGTAGAAAGAGCCCTTGTCCCATCTCTTTAGCCCCAACATAGATCCATGTTACTAAATTGCTGGAAGCCTTAGCCTGAGACTACTTTTGGTCACGGCTAATCTAGAATTAATAACGATCAATCCACATTCAAACCAGGCCTAGGAACCACCACTGCCGTTTAGAGAGCAGACCGTGAGCGTCAGAGGCCTGGTCCCCTCCTCTCACGCTGTGCACAGTGCATCCTCCCGTTTTTAGCTGGTTCTAGAGATGAAGGGCTGGTAGCTTGGTGGCACTATGAGGCTTGCCGCAGAGCCCAGCCTTGCTGACTTCTGAGCTTGGGTGCCTCGGGGTGCTGTTGGGAGTACCAAGCCCCTGGAGTCTGATCTGACAAGTCAGTTGGCTAGAGAATGAGTCCTGTCCAGGATGGTTCAGAAAGGAACAGTGTTTAAGTCTGCAGAAGCTGATCCTGTCTGCATCCAGTGCGCCTCCGGAAAGGGAGACTTAAAAGCACGATCGGCCTCAGCAGAGGCCCGAAGGCCTTTCTGAAGTCCACCCTCCTCAGTCACCAGTTCCTGCTGCTGTCCTCATGTCCCCCGCCACCTCTGCTTGGGGCTCTTCCAGTGCCTTCTGGGCCCCCTGGCTTTCCTTAACTCCCAGCGTGGCCGCCCAGGCGGTGGGAGGCTGAGGCCCAGCTGGCCTCCCGCAGTGGGTGGTTGGGGGTGTAGGGAGGATGCCTGGGTGGGCGGCCAGTAAAAGCTGGCTTCCTGGGGCCTCCCCAGGGGTGAGCAGCGTGGCCACTTCCGAAGGCCCCTTTGTTCGCCCCTTTATCTAGAAGAGCGGCTGCAATTGTGCAGGGCACAAAGCCCAAGTGGTGTCTGACTTCCCACCCCTGCCTGTGGCCAGGCCCGGAGAGGGTTTCCCAGGCTCCCCAGGACGGCATCCTCCTGCCCCCTCCTAGGCAGCTGGAGACCCAGACCCTCGACTTCCAGGCCCAAGACTTATTCATCTAGTTCTCACACCAGCTCCCCCGCCCCCAAAGGCCTAGTCATTCACACAGGCCATGGGCTCGCTGCTCCTCCATAGCTGTCCCTAGACACACATGGCAAGCAGTTCCCCAGCTTAATGCTGTGATAGGGGAGACTCCGAGAAGATGTCGTGGGCTCTGTTCACTGGCAGCAGAGCGTTTGTGGAGGGTTTGCTGACACGCAGGCAGCCTGGAGGGGGTGGAGTAAGTGTGGGCCATCCCAAGGGGCAGCTGGAACATGGGGTAGGGCTGGGGAGTGGACCAGAGGGCATGTCCACAGGGGCCTTGGGCCTGCTGTGAGCACACAGCAACTGTGCCAGAGGAGGGACAGAGTAAGGAGGAAAGAGGGAGCAGGAAGGGGGTCTCATCTCCTCTTCTCCCCCTCCTTTAAGCACAGGTTTGCTGAGCCTGGGCCCCCTCACTGCCCGGCTTCTGACCCTCAAGCACTACCCATTTTATAGAGGCTGACAGTCATCAAGTGACCCTCCCAGGGTCTCACACTTCCCAGGTAGAATTCAAGGTAGTAGGTCTTTGGTCCCTAAGCCTGTGCTCTCAACCTCTCTTCAGTGGACAGGGAATGCCAGCCAGAGGGTGAACGTGGCCAAAGCTATATGGAAGCTGATCTCCTGGGAGCAGCTGCCTGTGCTCAGTGCAAAAGTTCTGGTCTGTCCAGGAAAGGGCCCGAAACACCCTTTGCCCTGGTTTCATTCCTTACCTCTCTGACCACCCCTCACCTCCAAGGGCCAAGAGCAGTTCTCCCGGGCTCATCTACATGCCCTAGGAAATGATGACTCACCCGTCACCCATCCAGCAATGGTTGTCACCCAATCCTGTTTTCTCCCGGGTCGGTGGAGGCAGTGACTCAAGGTCTAGCAGTCCTTTCCTGAAACCCAGAAGGGTAACCCCAGCCCCATGGCCCAGCTCAGGAAATTAGCCCTCTAGAGAGAGCCAGCCCTGCCCCACCTCCAGTGAACCTGGAGCCCTTCGTGCACTCTTGAATCTTCCTCTGAGACTGAACCAGCCCAGCTGGCATCCCCTTCTTATTCCTCCTCCTCCTCTTTCTGACCTTCCTTCTCCTTCCCTCCTTCCTTCCCTTCCATTCCCTTCCCTGTTCTACTTTCCTTCCTTGCCTCTGCCTCTCCTCCTCCTCCTTCCCATCTTCCTCCCATGGGCCCCTTTCTCCTCGCTGACTTTTCTTCTTTCTCACCTCCTGCTCCTCCTTCTCCCCTTCCTGTGTTGTCCCTCCCTCTTTTCTTTTGTGCTGCTTTTCGCCTTCTTCTTTCTCACCCATCTGTCCCTTCCTCCTTCTCTCCCTCTGTCTCTTCCCAAGACAGGAATCCCAGACTTGAAGCTCAGCTGAGCGATTCAGTGATCATAGCTTCCCCATCATCTGTCGTCTACCTGGAGTGCCACAAGAAGTCACAAAGCTCATACCAAAAGGAGGTCTTGGGCTTTCTCTACTCCAAGCCCTTCCCTTTACAGAAGGGCCCAGAGAGTGTGTGCAAGTTGCCCAAGGTCAGACAGCTCAGAGCACTCAAGTACTAAGTGGCCACTTGTCCGTGGGAATACAAATGATCACAGTTACCATTTATGGAGCACATGTTCAGTATTAGGTCCCATGCTAGGGACATTGTATCTATTCCATGATATTATCTCTTTAGACTAGGTATTACTATTGACTTTTATTTTGTACCAGGGAACTGAATCCCAGAGAAGTCTAGTGACTTTTCCAGAGTCACACAGCTGGGAAGTGGAAGAGCAGGGATCCAGTCCAGGTCTGCTCAACTCCGACCTTTCATGAGACACATCTGCTAGGATCATTAGCTCCAGCTCCTTTTGGCTCAGGACTTGTCATCACTGACTCCCCCAGAGGCTGCTCCGGGTCCCACATGGGCTCTGTGTCAGGCAAGACTGCCTTCTGCCAGCCCAGACATGAGGCTTCATTGCACACCTCGTTCCTGCCTGAAACAGTACCATCAGTTCAGGCAGGGACCCTGGCTCCCCCAGATGAGGGTGGGGAGAGCCCTGAGAGGATGGGGTAGAGGAGGAAGGCCTGGAGCAGCTCCCCCTCCCATTTCTGCCCACTCAGGAGCCCTCCCTCAGAGATGTCACATGATTTCACCATCCACAAAAAGTCCAGGGCAGAAGCAGGGGTGCAGCCATATCTGTGGGAATGAAACCGGGAAGAGTCAGTAAGAGACACCCCAACCTCTCACTGCCCCTTGGAGGAGGAAGGGACCTGGTTAATGGGGAACCACAGGAGCCATGCCCCTCCTAAGAGGAGCAGTAAAGGAGGCCTCTTGCTGGCCCTAAAGAGGGCCTGAACCTGGGTGAGCCAGATCAGGGGGTGCTGCTTGGTCCAGAAACAAGGTTCTTGAGCTTCGCATGGTGTTCTCTGGATTCAGCGTTCATAGGTCGCCTGGGTGTGGGGCCAGTGAGGGATCTAGGCAGCAGAGAGCACCCTAGACTAAATGTGTGCAAACACCAGGGCATGAGAGGAAGAAAGAAATCAGTCCATTTGACAGATAAGGAAACTGAGACCCGGATAGCAAAGGGATTTTTGTGAGTTCACTTGGTAGGTTACAGGCAGGCTTGGCTCTGAGAGGAAAGAATCCCAGAAGAGCCATAGAGGATCCTCTCCTTGTTTGTCCCTTACTAGATCACCAACCCAATAAAACTGCTGTCAGGAAGAGAGGGCAACGCCTTCCCCAGACAGGGGCTAGGCTCCAGAGGGAGAACTCATGGGGGTTCTACCGGCAGCACCAGAGCTAGCCCACATGGCCCTTCCATTTGAATTAGAAAAGGGGACCCCTTTGCCTACCACTTTATTTCCCTTTGCCACACCCAGAATTTTCCCATCCAGAGCAGGGCCCTCTCCGCACCCCTTTATTCCCTTTTGCCTATCAACTCTCTCCACAGCCCCTCTTCCTTCTTCTTCTACCTTCCTGTTCTCTAAAGTCAACCCTAATGTCCCTATTGCCCCCAGATGTCCAAGCTTCCCAGTGGAGCTCCCACAGGCCTCTTTGAGCTGCTTGCCCTGAACTCCAATTGCTCCTGGCAGCCATGCTGCCCCGAGCAGACCTGCCTCAGCCCCTGCCATGCCTTCTGGCCAGAACACCTTCCCTCCTTCTCTGCCTAGACCACTCCTAAGCATGCATTGGTCTTAGAGCTCCCTTCTCTTAGGAGGCTTTCATTGGCTAAGTCAGCTGTCCCTTTGCTGGGCTTCTCCTTGGGTGGGCCTGGCCACACTGCACTCCAACATTCTGAGATGTGGTTGTCACACCTCTGGGGATACAAGGCTTCCAGAGAGAGGGAATTTTATCTGTCTCTCTTCCAGCTGCATTTCTGTGCCTAGACTCAGAATAAAAACTGCTAACATTTTAGCATGAGCAACATAGTGAGACCCCATCCCCCCAAAATTTTAAAAATTAGCCAGGCATGGTGGTACACATCTATAATCCCAGCAACATGGGAGACTGAGGCAGGAGAATTAATTGAGCCCAGGAATTTGAGGTTACAATGAGCTATGATTAAGCCATTATACTCTAGCTTGGGTGGCAGAGTGAGACCCAGGGGAAAATGATAGTGAGAAAAAATTGCTACTGTTTAGTAAGTCCTGGAAAAGTTCAGCACATTCCTCTGAGTCTCCTGTTACATGTGCTGCGTCTGGGAAGATATAAGTTGAGTGAACTGATAATTGAACTGCAGGCGTGGGCAGGGGAGGTTGGGGTGCTTCTCTCACCCGAGGGTGGCACCAGGTCCCTGGTCCCATCAAAGACTGCATCCCAGCCCAAGGGGCTCCAGAACCTATTGAAACTAGCCTTGGGTCCTGACCTCAGCCTTTTCAGGTATGAGATGTTTGAGCCTCATTCTCTGAGTTCTGGGCCCCGCTCTGTAAAGTGGATGTTGCAATCCTGCCCTGGCTCCTCTGCCTGCTGGTTTGAGGGGCTCAGACATGATCCGGGATGCAAATGTGCTTTAAAATGGTATATCTTCATGCAAACAGAAAACAGCATTTTAGTGCCTGTAAGAACAGCCCCACCCATTTCCAAGGGTGGCAGTAAAGAGTGCCCTGCTGACCCCCTTGTGGGTCTGGAGCTCACAGGCTGTTGGAGAATGTAGTCTCCCAGGACTGGGTAGGAGTTGGGAGGGTGGGCACCAAGCCCCGGCCAACCTGGTGCCTGGAGCTTGGGAGTCACTGGGCCCTGAGCTCAGAAGGCAGTAAGATGGTAGCAGGTCACCAGGGGCTGGAAAGCTGTCCCCAAGGCAATGTATCTGGGGCTACTCTGGCTCTGTCCATGTGATGTGCCAGGGAGGAGGCAGGAAAGGAAGAGGGAGGGCACTTCTGGGGCAGGAGGGACAGAGTTGGCACCAAGTCAGGCAGGCTCAGCAAGCAGGCAGGGATCAGAGACCTGGGGTGAGATCAAGGGTGCCAAGATGCCATCCTCTGGCTTCCCTCTAATTCTGGACGTGGGGGGCTGGGCGGAGCCAGGAGGGCCCAGCAAACCACAGCTTGGGGAAGGAGTTGAGACTAGAAGAGGGTGGGCCAGTGCAGCAAGGGTTGCAGCCGTCATTGTTGTTTGGTGGGCCCGGGTTGGATTCAAACCCGCCAGCTCAGGTGTACGTGGCCGGTGCCTTAGCCCGTTGAGCCACAGGTGCCAAGCCGAGGGGTTACTATCAATTGTTTATTCAACAGACCTTTACCGAGCCCCTACCATGATCTGGGCCCCATGACATACAGCTTTGAACAAAACGTAGGACAGTCCCTGCTCTCATGGAGCTAACATTCTGATGGAGGAGGTGGGCAATAAATGAGATTTTAAAAGTACATTGTAGATTCTCTTTGAAGGTATAGAATAAAGCAGGAAGGTGAGTGCTGGGAGCTTCCATTGCAGATAGGGAGGTCAGGGAAAGCCTCATTAAGACAGAGTGATAGGGCGGCCCCTGTGGCTCATTGAGTAGGGCGCCAGCCCCATATATTGAAGGTGGCTAGTTCAAATCTGTCCTCGGCCGAACTGCAAAACAGAAAATAGCCGGGTGTTGTAGCGGGTGCCTGTAGTCCAAGCTACTCAGGAGGCTGAGGCAAGAGACTCTCCTAAGCCCAGGAGTTGGAGGTTGCTGTGAGCTGTGTGACGCCATGGCATTCTACCGAGGGCGATAAAGTGAGACTCTATCTCTACAAAAAAAAAAAAAAAAAGACAGAGTGATATTTGAGCAAAGACATGAAGCCAGGGTGGCACCTGTGGCTCAAGGAGTAGGGCACTGGACCCATATACCGGAGGTGGTAGGTTCAAACCCAGCTCCAATCAACAACTGCAAAAAAAAAAAAAAGACATGAAGCCAACCATGAAGTCACTCCATCCATTCATTCCTTTTAATCAGGTTAGAATGTAAGCTGAAAGGGCAGGGGTATTGGTTTTATTCACTGATATTTCCCAACCACCTGAGTAGGGTCTGGGACCTACTTTAGTAAATATTTGTGGATGATTAAAGATACGAATGAAAGAATGGGTCAAACATTTAGTGTCCACTCATTGCAGGGCTGGTGCTAGGGTTCTCCCGTGAAGAAGATTCCAGCCCCCGCCCTCCTAGGGTAACACTCTGCAGCTAATGACTCAGTGAGGGAAGCAGTGATGGGGAAGCCCAGGCCAGCTTCAGGGCTTGGGGAAGCTGGCTGTGCATGAGCAAGACTATGTCATCTTGTTTGTGTCCCTGGGCCTCATATGGTCTGTGACACTATAGTATCATGTGCATAAAGAGAACAGACCATGGTGGTAGCTGGGACTCTCCAATGTGCTTCTTGCAGCAGGCTTCAGTTACCCACATGGGGTAGCCAGGGGTGTTCTGTGTCAGAGGAGAAGGGGACAGGGGTCTGGTCCCGATTGCCCCTTATAGCCTTATAGGGAACCACATGCTCCCTAGCCGGGTCCTAATGCCGTCCTGTTTTTCTGGGGGTGCTGTGGTAGCTTGCCAGGGCGTATCTACCAGGGAAATACAGAACATTGGATCCTGGGTCCTTGGTCCTTGGTCCTGGGCCCTGCAAGTCCCCTTGTACCTGTACAGCATAGAACAGGGAGTATCAACGTACAGATGTGTAAGATAACAACCTGACCGTTTTAGGAGTTGTTATAAAGACTATGGGGAAGGAAGGACCTGGCAAGTCATCTAAAGGGCAGCTGAGAGGCAAGGCTGGGTTAAAATTCCGCCTGGGCCCAACTCCTACCTGTGTGCCCTGCAAGGGCTAAATCTTCCCCTAGGGGGCCCCCTTTCCTAATCTTCACAGAAGACTTTTGAGGAAGACTGCAGAGACCCTGCACAGGCCAGGTCCAGGAAGAGGGTCGGTTGGCACCAAAAGCCCTTGGGTTCTCCTCAGAGTTGAAACACTTTCCTGGGTGTGGATGTTAGTCAGTTCTCTGAAGCAGGCAAGACAGGGCTTGCATCCCCAGTGGCAGAGGACAAGGATTCCAGGTGACCTGTGTGTAGAGGTGTGGCTGGTGGCCCTGAACTATGCTGGGCAACCACCCCATGGTGGTTGAACACCACCTGCATTTCACTGAGGATTCCTGATGCAGGACACCCCTCTGTGTCCTCCAATCCCAGCTCTCCTGTCCACCCCCCTCCCCTGGAAAGTAGAAAATATATAATAAAGTTCTTATTTCCATCACATTCACCATTTCTTGGTCTAAATGAAGAGTGTCAAGAGACTGACAAGTAAAAGCCACTGATTACTGAGGCTTCAAGGCAGTGACTAGTAAAAAGCCAACATGGGAAATAATGTGGTCCAAGTTCATCAGCATGGGGAGCTGGTGAGGAGAGGTAGGAGAAGTTCCCTGCAGCTCCTGCCCCAAGGGATAGGAAAGTGGCATTTAAAGGGACCTGACACTCTTCTCATCTCAGGAGGTGATAGGTCCGAGGAAGGAGGAGGCAGGGACCAGGGTAGTCGCCAAAAACTCACTTTGGTTATCATTTTGAATTCAAACCCATACTGTTGGTCTGTGGTAGGGTTTCCTCTTCCCTCAGTGCTCCAAATCCCCGGGATTATCATTCAATCCAGTCTAGCATCCTACCCTCTGGGGGCCTAAATGTTAGCACACACGCTCAGAGGCATTTAATCAGTCTGGCAGGAGGGGCTGTTTATAGAAGCAATTTCATTTATTTGCTCCCGATATCAAGCAGGTTCGTCAGGGAATAAACCTTTCTTCTGAATAGGCTGGTAAACTTTGCAGTTTGCTTGCAAGCTTGCCTTAAATACGTGGTCTCATAAGAATAAGAATAATTCGAAGCCTCATTCCAGCTCATTTTTGACTCATCCAAGTTATTAATTTTGATAGCACTTGGGAAACCACCCTTACAAATTGATGAAAGGGTACAAGGTAAGAACTAGAATAAGGGCTTCCAAACCCTGTGAAGGAGTAGACTCAGCCAAAACAATGATAATCATCAGCCACTGTCACCTTGTTTGCTTCTCTATAATTCCTGCTCTCAAGGGCACGGCTGGTAGCCATAAGATTCTTAACTTTTCTCCATCGGAAACCTAGGGGTAGTTTTTGAGATCTCTTCCAGGTCCTACATTCTCATGGATTGACTGACCTACCCAGACCAAGAAATTGAATCTTGGACCTCCCACTCAAGGAACCCCATTCCAGTGGATCAACTGACCCACCCAAACAGGGGCCATACCAAAGGACTGATGGTTCTTCCCTGAAACCAGGCAATTAGCAGACCCTAATCCTCTGCTGGGCAATCTGTCTTTAAAAACCTTGTCTTCCTTATTCTTGGGGAGGCAGATTTGAGAAATTTCTGCCATCTCCTGGCTTAGGGCACTCTGCGGAATAAGCTGTCTCTCTGCTGTAAATCCTGCTGACCTTAGATATTGGCTCTCTCTTGGGTAGAAGGCAGATGAAACTGGCTGGGTGGCAACACTTGTAGCATCAGGCATTCTATAATCTGGTTTGTAGCTTCTGTCATTCCTGTGGCTTGTCCTGCACTGGCAGGGGGTGGGGTTGGAGGGCCTTTGTAGCTGGGACTGTTTTTCAGGATTCAGTGTGCTGCCAGTCAGGGCACAGGAGGAGGTGGGAAATACAGATATGGTCCTCAGAGGTAGAAGTGTGCCCACACTTCTAGGTGGCCGGAGGGGAAATAGGGTCTGATTCTTTGTCACAGAAGCCTCTGCAGAGGCCCCAGGAAGCTTGATCTTCTGACCTTTTAGCTCCCTAAGGATCAGTAAATTAATCCACTACAGCTTGGTTGTTTTTAATCTGCCTCACCATACTGTGGCCTACAAGTGGCCTTTATAGGTACCCTAGGGGCTGAGAGCCTAGATAACACTAAAACCCACAGAAGGGTCAGAGGGGAGGGCCTGGCAATTAACCCTGCATCCTGAGCAGGGTGGGGTCAGGAGGCCATGGGGGCTGGGGAGGGGCTGACCACCAGTTGCCACACCCAGGAGGTGTCCTGGAGGGATGCTCACAGGTGGGATTCCAGCCAGGCCTGCCTGCCCTGCCTGTGCCTGCGAATGCCTCCCCAAGCCACCCTGGGCCTCTGAGCAGCTTTTCCACGTCCTATCTCACCAGTCCTCTCGCGCAGCAGCAGGGCCATCCACTCCTGGCCAGGAGTCTTCCTGGGGTGGGACCTCTGCACCCTCCCCCCATCTGAAGCAGCAGCTGAATCCTCCTCCCCTCGGCCCTCCCCCTTCCACTCTACTTTCCGAGGAGAATAACCTGTGATAATTTTTTCTTCTTCTTTCTGGCAACTAATGGACTCCTTAAATAGCAAAAATTGCGGCCTGTAATTAAGATCTTGCTTTTTAAATGATTAATCATTGTAACCCCTTTGAGCAGCATCCTACTTTCCACTCTTCTCACATTGAAATGCAGATCATTGGCAAGGGAGGGAGGTACTCCCAAGCCACTGAGGAGCAATTAAACCTTCCCAGCTGTCACTCCCTGCCTCGTCTGCCTCCCGGCCTGTCCAGACACTAGGAGAGAGCTCAGGCCCCTGTGCTGTGGCGGCGCCAGGCTCACCAGTGGCCTGGCTGGAGGGCTCTGGGCCGGTCTGCCTCTGAGACTGACCCTTGCCCTTGCCTGGCAGCCCAGATGCTGGCTCTCTGACACTCCAGAGAAGGCAGATAATGTTTCCTGAGCACTTCCTATGTGCCTGGCACGTTAGTAATAAGATCTCATTCAATTTTCACAATAGCCACCTAAGAGAAATACAAAGATGCTATTTCTACTGAGCACCAAAGAGAGGCATGAATTCACAAAATTTATAAGTGGTCTTACCACAATTTCAAACAAGGACAGGCTGATCCAAAACGTAGGCTCCTGTTACTTTTTCATGTGGTTGGCAGGTGGTCATGGGACACCTCACTGAACACACATGTATGCGCGCACACACACACCCAGCTCTTTGCCGGCTTGCAAAGGGTTCTCTAGATTGCTCTCTTTTAAGCCATCCTTGCAAACAAGTGACATCACTTATCAGCCCAAGGAAGTGCTTCCAAGCCTTCTCCCTTTGATGCATGATAGGTTATTACAGCTATAGGAGAACTAGGAACCCCCTGAGTCCAAGTCCCTCATCTCACTCAAGAGGACACTGGGGCTGGAGGTTAAGGGACTTGGCCAAGATCACAGGTTGAATTTCTAGCACTTAGCAGGTGCCAGCCCCATAGTGGTGCTCAGGGATCTGTTGAATGAGGAAACCTGGAAAGGTACACTTCTCCCTTTAGAGCTCTACTGTTTTATTTTTCAGAAACGATTTGTGCATATACCCCAGGTAGTGGGGGTTGAAAGCAGGGAACTCCCAGAGGAAGTAGCAGGAGAGAAAGGAAGAACAGGCTCACGTGTGAGCGGAGCTGCTGTGTGTGGCTGTGTGGGTCCCTGCACAGATGTGTTACCCTGGGAAGTCCGACAGGTCTTGCATTGCTGGCTGAACTAAGATGTGTGCTTGGCACAGCACGGCCCAGGGCCGGGCCACAGGGGACATAAGAAAAGCCAGCATGCTGCAAAGGGAAATCCCCACTCATCCTCTATGGAGAGCTGACTCCGATGGAAACTCCTACTACATACAGACCTGAACAGCCAGTCACCCACCCTGGCTAAGGTCCTATAAGCCATAGACTATGGGTGGCATCTGCCTCATGGAGGACAATTTGGCAAGATACAGAAACATATAATCTTTAGCTCAGCAAGCCTCCTCCTGGGAATTTACTCCACAGATATACTCACATTCTGAGAACTGAGTTATGTGCCAGGCTATTTGTCACAGCAGCCTTTATGGGAAAGGTTAGAAACAACCCAAATGAGTCTCCAGAGAGGACCTGTTGGGCCTGGAGAGGTGGATTGCCTGAGCTCAGGAGTTTGAGACCAGCCTGAGCAAGAGCAAGACCCAGTCTCTAAATAATAGCCAAGCATAAGGGCGGCACCTGTGGCTCAAGGAGTAGGGCAATGGCGGGTACCAGGGGTGGCGGGTTCGAACCCGGCCCCGGCCAAAACTGCAAAAAAAAAAACAAAACCCAGGCATTGTGGTGACACCTGTAGTCCCAGCTACTTGGGAGGCTGAGGCAAGAAGATTGCTTAAGCCCAAGAGTTTGAAGTTGCTGTGAGCTATGATGCCATGACACTCTACCAATGGCTACAAAGTGAGACTCTATCTCAAAAAATAAATAAATAAATAAAAAGACACAGAGAGAGAGAGGACTGGTTAATGAAATACCATGTAGCTGAGAAAAAGAATGAGACAGAGGGAGATCCCAAAGACCCATATGACACTTTATCTAGAAGAAAAAAGCAAGGTATAGCATAGTACGCCACCTTTAGTGTAAAAACAAGGGGAAAATAAGAATCGCATTTGCATTAACTTGTTTATGTGCAAAGAAACTCTGGAGGATGCTCGAGAGACTAATATCAGTGATCATCTTTTAAAGAGTGGTGAGAACTGGGCAGGTGCAGTGCATGATAAGGCCACAAAGGAGACTTTTTTTTTGAGACAGAGTCTCAAACTGTTGCCCTGTGTAGAGTACTATGGCGTCATCATAACTCACAGCAATCTCCAACTCTTGGGCTCAAGCGATCCTCTTCCCTCAGTTTTTCATTGTTAGTAGGGATAGGTTCTCACTTTTGCTCAGGCTGGTTTCGAACTTGTGAGTTCAAGTAATTTACCCGCCTTGGCCTCCCAGAACGCTAGGATTACAGGCATGAGCCACTGCACCTGCCCACAAAGGAGACTTCTCACTGCAAACGTTTCATTTTCATACTAATTGAAAGTATTAGGTATTAAAAATTAACATGGCCAGGTGCGGTGGCTGGGCAAGGTGGGTGGGAGCCCTTGAGGTTAGGAGTTTGAAATCAGCCTGACCAAGAATGAGACCTTTTCTCTACTAAAAATGGAAAAATAACCCACGTATTGTGGGCACCTATAGTCCCAGCTACTCGGGAGGCTGAAGCAGGAGGACCACTTGAACTTAGAAGTTTGAGAATGCTATGAGCTATGCTGATGCCATAGCACTCTAGCCTGGGCAACAGAGTGAGACTCTGTCTCAAAAAAATGTTTTAAAAAACCATTGGTGGGATTGCAAACTAATACAGCCTCTTTGAAAAGAATTCTCAAAGAACTCAAAATAGACCTTCCATTTGATCCAGCAATCCCAGCACTAGGTATGTACCCAGAAGAAAAAAAATCATTTTATCATAAGGATATTTGCACTAGATTATTTATCACAGCTCAATTTACAATCACCAAGATGGAAACAGCCCAAGTGCCCAATAACCCAAGTGCCCAAGTGCCCATGAATGGATTAATTCACAGCAGCCTTTGTGGGAAAGGTTAGAAACAACCCAAATGAGTCTCCAGAGAGGACCTGTTGGGCCTGGAGAAGTGGATTGCCTGAGCTCAGGAGTTTGAGACCAGCCTGAGCAAGAGCAAGACCCAGTCTCTAAATAATAGCCAAGCATAAGGGCGGCACCTGTGGCTCAAGGAGTAGGGCACTGGCGGGTACCAGGGGTGGCGGGTTTGAACTTGGGTATATGTACACCATGGAATACTATTCATCCATAAAAAGATGGAAACTTTACATCTTTTATTTGCCTGGATGGAGTTGACACACATTCTTCTTAGTAAAGTATGACAAGAATGGAAAAGCAAGTATCCAATGTACTCAGTACTAATATGAAGCCAGTTGACAAACTAATATACATCCACACAAGAGAAAAATACAATTCAATTCAAGTTGGGAAGAGGAGGGAGGGGGAGTGGGGAGGGAGAGCACGTTGAGGGGGATCAATGTGCTCTCACCTAATGGGCACAATGTAAGGATATATGGCCCACCTCCTGGGTGCAGTATACAACTACAACAGGGGCCTTACCCAACAACACAAACATTGTTACCTAATGGTTTGTACCCTCATATTAATCTGAAATAAAAATTAATAAATATGAATAATCTTTTTTTGTTTTTTGAGATAGAGTCTCATTATGTCGCCCTTGGTAGGGTGCCATGGTGTCACAGCTCACAGCAACCTCAAACTCCTGGGCTCAAGTGATTCTTTGCCTCAGTCTCCCAAGTAGCTGGGAATACAGGCATCTGCCACAATGCCCGACTATTTTTTGTTGCAGTTGTCATTGTTGTTTAGCTGACCCAGGCCAGTTTCAAACCCGCCAGTCTCTGTATGTGGCTGTGCCGTAACCACTATGCTACAGGCGCCTAGCCTGATATGAATAATTTTATCTGCCCTCATTGATCTGTCTACATGCTGTTGTGGGAGGTACACACCTTGAGAAGGCACCAATTGTAGCTTGGCTGCATAAGCGTCCAGGGCTGAACATCATGCTGAGCCCATTGTTTCCTTATCTTCCTAAGGGACATTCCAGCTAACATGGCCCATTACTTAGGTGTCCCCACCTTAGGACTGGGCTGATCACCCAGGCGGGGCCATGGGCTTCTCTTTGTCTTACACCTTCAGTGTATCCGTCAGGTCCAAGGTCTCAGCTCTAGTCATCTGTGTCCATGGTATACGCATACATGACCATGTGAGTGCACACACACATGCTTACACACCATGTGCACTCACATACACACAGGCATTCCCAGGCACATTACATAGGCCTTGCCTGGGCCATTGCACCTCAGCCACAGTCTGGGAAGGGTATTGTAGAGTGTGAGTGGGCTCCCAAGAGAGGAGAAGCAGGAGGAGAGGAGGAACTGGGCTCCTCCATCCCTGGACCATTGCCCCACACCATTCTGCTCAAAGCAGGCAATGAGGCTCCATGGGGAGCAAAGAGTTTGTGAACTCAGGAGGCAGGCCACCCTGGACTGGAACCCCACATGTGCCAGGCCATGTTCCAGGATACATCCTTAACTTTAGCAAGTCTGGAAACTGAGGCACAGAGAAGTCAACCTACTTGCTAAAGTTCCCCAGTTGTCAAGTGGCACAGCTGGGATTATGCCCAGGCAGGCTGTACCCTGCTCTGCACTGCGGGTACCTCTAAGTCCTATGGGTAGGGGGCTTCTGCTCAGCTCTCATGGCCTTCTCAGGTGTTTGTGCATAAACACGCCTCCTCCAGGGTGTGGTGCAGTAAGCAGAAGGGTCATTATTAGCCATTTCTCCTCTTTCTCTTGGAGATCTGACTCATTTTATACAGGGTATGACTTACAGTGAGTGGTCAAAGGGTCGGTGGCCTGGTCTTGCTGGGCAGCTTTCAGGACAAGTGCCCCAGGGAGCATGAGGGTCCCCAGGAAATGCCTTCACTGCCCAAGACCCCCAGGGATGAGGTCTTCTTGAAAGCATGGCACAAAACCTCCACAGACCACTAAGGCTTGTACGAAAGGTCTTTATTGGTGGGGGAAGCTGCAGAGCAGCATTAAGGAGGATGAGGAGGGGAGAGAGAGGGGGAGAAAGAGAGAGAGAGAAGACACACGGGGGGAGGGGGGAGAGGAGGAGGAGAAGAGAGAGAACAAAAGACACGAGCACCTTATATAGACTCGGTTAGGGGAGGTGACGGGATAGTAGAACAGCCAATAACGGTCTGGTGCCGAGAGCCGTAGGGGCGGGCCATAAGTTTGAGCTTTTCAGTGGATAATCGAAGGTGTGCAATTATCTAACAAGTATAGAGGGTGGCCCCTGCCCAGAGAGGACCTTTTCCATTGAATGATATTCTTTTCTGAAACTTGGAATTAAAATTACTCAGTGTAAATCTCATAGAAACAGCATAGAAGGGTGATTGTGGGCAGTCAAGGGAGGGAGGAAAGAGGCACATGATGAGAGAGTGCAGACTTTGGGTTAGAACGTGAACGAGTTGTCAAGACCTACTGACAAAAATAGTTAATTATAACACATTGTATACTTGAAATTTGCTGAGAGAACAGGTTGTACAAGGTCCGATAATAAAGTTCACAAATTCATCCTACCAAAAGTGCTATATTCCTCATTCTGGAATATCACTGCAGTCGCCTTTAAAGCACTCCCCTTGGGAAGCTGTGCACCAACACCAGCGCCTACTCCACCCTTTCAAGCACTTTTTCTAGGATGAGTTCACAAACTTAATTGTCCTACCTCATATGACAACTCTGATGGCCATTCCAAAAAAAGGTTACAAAATTGCTTTAAAGGGTGAACCAGACCCTGGAATTGGTGCATGGCTTCCCAAGGGGAGCACTTTGGAGGTAACCTTAGTGATACTCAGCAATGAGGTATATAGCATGAGATCACAAACTTAATTGTCAGGCCCTTATAGGTGAATCCTTTGTCCAATCTTCAATTAACAGATACTGAAGAGGTAATCTAGAAGTAGCTATATGAACTTTTCGGGACAAATCTTAGTTTATGTTTATTTATAGCAGCATTCCTGTGATCAGTTGCCTGACAGCAGAAATTATTATAAGGAGTTGCAGTAACTTACCAAATAGAAAGTTCTTTTCTGCTCAGAAACATGTGGTGAACTTTCATTGTGTGCCAGATTCTGGGAGATGCTGAGATGACTAAGACAAATAAGAACTGCAAGACAGAGTGCTGTCACACCTTGGAGGAAGTCACATTTCATAAGTGGGCTCACTTATGACTCTAGGAACAGCACCAAGTTGATGACTTTGAATGACAGAGCGTAAAGCCAATAAAATCAACAGCCTTCATTGCCGAGACTGTCTCCCTTTCCTTGGTGGTTATAAACATCACCACTGCAAATAATTTATGACCTGTGTTCCAAAGAAGTTCTTCATCCGACTGTAAGCCAATTGACCTGTGATGGTGTTTCCCAGCGAGTTCCAGGTACCCTGGAACCCATAGCGTGAGATAAATACGTATCCTTTTATATAAGCTCAGACTGTACCCAATAAGCTAGTGATCCTTACTCCTAATTTTTCTGACCAGAATGCCAACTAAGGCTGTTTATTCTATCTCCTTGGTGATCAAGCATGAAAGAAGTCAGGATTTTTACAAATAAAAGCAAGAATCCTTTCAAGTACCAAAAAACTTCAGGTAAACACTGTCAAACATAAAGGATTAGGAAATATTAACACCAGGCTTTGAGTTAGGATGTTAGGATTTTACAATAAATATTTATGGGCAATAAATAGATTCTTTCCTACCAGAGAGAAGCACACTGCTGCCCTAGCTTACCTGCAGAAATTATAACACAGTGCTCTAAAGCAGTGTTTTTCAACCTTTTTCATCTCATGGCACACTTGATCCTAATATTTAAACTTCCATGGCACATTTAAATTATGCTAAACAAACAAACAAAAAAAGAATGTACTTATCGTGCTTTGAACTTCTTTCTAAAATAATTTAATTAATGATCTTTAAAACTTTTCATGACACACCTAAGATCCTCTCAAAGCACACCACTCCTTTTTTATTTTATTTATTTATTTATTATTTTTTTTACCACTCCTTTTTTAAATGTTCAATCTTTTATTTATCTAAATGTGTCATCTTATACTTCCCTTTTCATTAAGACTTAGAATCAACAATTTTAACAGGAAAGCATGTCCAGTTCACAGTTTAAAAGGTCAGTGGAGAAAAATATGCCTTAATTTGCAAAAATTAACTGTGGAAGCAACTTTTTGGAGGTTTATTTTAGGCTGTTGAGGGAGACACATCTAGGTTTGCAGCAGCATCAAGCTTATGCTTTTCACTAACTTTAAAAAAAGAAAAACAGGATCTGGCCAACTTGGAGAATACTTTCACGTCAAACTGCCTATACCGTGTCCTCACTTTTGGGAAAAAGGTAAAGGTTGGTTGGTGTGGTGAGTCTGACGTTTCTACGATCTTTCTCACTTTAAATTTCTTCAAATTTTTACTTTTCATGGATGGTTCGTTTTGGAAAGCTGCTATTATTAAAAATTAAGTTACGTTTTCGAGGCAAGAAGGCAGCCTTTGCTGTGACTGTTTTGGTCTCGGACTTCTGTAGGCTTCTGGTGCTCCAAATCTGGGCTCTTGATCTGTAGCATAAGGACAGTGAGGACAGGAGTAAACTGGAAGGGACGACTTGGCCTGACGGCCTCCTCGGAAAGGCCTCGCATTTCCCGGCTTTTCAGAGCAGCCCTTCCTTTGTTCTTTCATCCTCGTCAGCTCTTTTTGGTTTTGCTCTCTGTTTGGGGCTACTTTATTTAGCCATGTCTCATGCACGCCTGTATATAATGAACACCCACATTTTTAGCCCAAACTTCCAGTAAAATGGCCTTTAAAAGTAGCCAGCTCTCAGCCAGGAGAAATGAATTCGGGGGGGATAAAGCTCTCCCCTGGTAAACGTGCAGTATTGCACCACCCCCGGCAGCCGCCTGCGCTGTGAAGGCTGCCCCTTCCTTCTCTCCAGGAGCTCTCCCTCCCTCCCATGTCCAGGGCCGAGTTGGCCATGCCCATGATTGGCAGGGTGGAAGCTTCTGAGGCCACTCAGACTCCGGGCAGCCAGGCAGGTCTCTGGGGCTTCTGGTCCCCTCCATGTGGCCAGGCCTTGGGACTTGTCTGTCACCTCCATGGCCACAGCCCATTTCACCAGCCCTGCCAGCACTGCTCCCTGATTGCATACTTGGCAGAGGCAATCTGTGCGCCTGCTGGGCTCAGGCAGGAGGGCACGGTGGCTCTGGGAGGCCTGCTGGGCTCCCCTGCTCCTGAGCTGTGCAGCCTGTATAATGCACATCCTTATTTTTCCCTCAAAAATTTGGGCAAGAAAGCGTACATTATATACAGCAAAATATGGTAATTTATTTTCCAAACTGGAAAGCTGTTCTCTGCTATGACCATCATCTCTTTAAGTTTGTCTAACGAAATTATCGATTACTTAATTTTACACACGTGTGTTGAAATTTTAATTAAATGCTTTACGTAAGAGTTTTCAATGGTTATATGGTAAACATATTAAAATCACTTGTTTGTACTGTTTTTTCAGAAACTCTGTTTCATGCTCTAATTTCATCTAAGATTTGCCTTTGATTTCTTTCTCAAAGGGAACTCCTTGTTTTATGTAGTTAATATGCCTTGCTTTTTTGAAACACATAGTCCAAGTGTACTCCGAGGCTGTTTTGTACGCTCAAAGTTATGTTCCTTCACCATTTAGATTGTCGGACCCTCCAAACAGACACCTTTCTCATGGGTTCCGGGTGAACGAACTGGCCAATCATCGCACCTCTGCTGAAATTCCGAGAGGGAGCTTTTCCGATAACTATTGATGGTGAGCAGCTTCTCACATGTTTATTTGCCGTTCGAGAATCCTTTATATATTCTGGATACAAATTCTTCCTGTGATTGGCAGGTATCTTCCCCCTATTTGTGTCTTGACTTTTCACTTTCTTATTTGTATCTTTTAAACAGCAATACCTCCTAATTTTTATGGAATCTCACTTATAAATCTGTTCTTTTAGGCTTTAAGTGTCAGATCGAAGAATATTTCCCTAAATATTTTTTACAAAGATTTCTTCTACATTTTATTCTAAAAGTTTTGTAAGTTTAGATTTAACATTCAAGCGTATAATTCATTTCCACATAATTTCTTATGATTGGTACAAAGCATGGATTGAGTCCATTATTTTGCCTATGATACTCGATTTTCCAGCAATATTTGTTGAAAAGACTGTCCTATAGCCACTGACTTGCCTTTGTACCTTTGCAGAAAACCAGTTATCCATCCATGCTTAGACACACTTCTGTGCTCTCTACATGCATTCTCTTCTACTGAGCTATGTTTCTGTTTGTGCACTGGTTTGATTATATTTCAGTAAGTTTTATACATCTTTGTCACACTTGTCCCTAAATACTCCATTTTTTGATGATACTGTAAATGGTATTCTTTGTTTAATTTAAACTTACGGTAGTCTGTTGGTAGTATATGACACCTGACAATTAAGTTTGCAAACTCATTATAGAAAAAGTGCTACATACCTCGTTGTTGAATAGCACTGCAGTCACCGGATGGCCGAGAGGAGACTTCAAATGCAACCATGGCGATATTCAGCAATAAGGTATGTAGCACTTCTTCTAGGATGAATTCACAAACTTCATTGTCAGACCTCGTTGTTTGACAGTTCTCATGGATAGGCATTCTGGAAAAACAGTTCCAAAACTGCTTTGAAGGGTGGACTAGGTACCGGCACCAGTGAATAGCTTTCCAAGGGGAGTACCGTGAAGGTGACCCTGGTGATACCCAGCAATGACATATGTGGCCCTTTTTCTGAAGTTTGTGAACTTCATTGCTGACCTTGTATAGAAATACAACTGATATTTTATGTTGACTTTGAATTGTTTGACCTTATTTAACCCACTTAATTGTTATGAAACCTTCTTTGTAGATTCTAGCTGCAAAGTAAGTTTTATTTTTTCTCTTCCAATCTATATGCCTTAATTTCTTTTTAAAGTGCAATTTAGAAGTGCAATTTTTTCCTTTCTGGTTTTTTGGCTTTTTTTTTTTTTTGGAGACAGACTCTCTCTTCGCTGGCTGAGGCTAGAGTGCTGTGGTGCCATAGCTCACAGCAACCTCAAACTCTTGGGTTCAAGTGATCCTCTTGCCTCAGCCTCCCTAGTAACTATGATTATTTGGCATGGGCAAGCATGCCCGGCTAAATTTTCTATTTTTAGTATGGATGGGGGTCTTCCTCTTACTCAGGCTGGTCTTAAACTCTTGAATTTAAGCAATCCACCTGCCTCAGCCTCCCAGAGTGCTAGGATTACAGGCATGAGCCACCACACTCAGCCTCAGCCAATTATTTGAAAGAGCGTTTTTCACTAATTTAATGGCTTCTTCCAAGGAACAACTCTCTTATTTTAGAATTTTCCTCCCAATTTTTAGCCATTCTGGCAGCTCCAAATTCTGTCCTTTGACACCTCAAGGCAAGATGTTTTCTGCTTGAGTTCTAATGGTTCTGCTCCTTGTGGGTTGAAGAAAACCAGCAGAGAAAAATCTATCTAAAAGTGGGTCTTAGTCTATGTCCCTTCTTTCACAGCTTGAATTCCTTTCAGTTTTTGCCTGCTTTTGGTCTGCCTATAGTGTCTTAAAATATTTTGTTTAATTTTTACATGTAGCTTAGACTTTATAATTTTTCTATACAGAAGGGTAGTGGAGAACAATTTTCCATGATTTCTTATCCATAGTATGACTGCTCTGTCCTAGAAAATCTTTGCCAAGGATGTATGAGTAGCAAACAGCTTTGGACAATAATGATGCCATACTGTGCCATTTACCCCAGAGTCTTATTTATTCTGCTAGCAGCTATGAAACTGTGGCAGCTAACTTGGTACCTTACAAGCAAAGGGAAGCTCAGACCCTCCTCAGCCCTTGATAGGGCTGGTCCTAAATCTGTTGCTCCACTCTTCCCAGACTCTAAACCAGTTTCATTTTTATGCAGTGCACCTGTCATTCCATGATGTGAGAATGTGTAAAGATATTTTATTCGCATATTCCCATAGTGATGGGCAATCTATATATTTTTCTCTCTTTCTCCCTCTGTGACAACAAATAATGTAGCAATAAATATACTTGTTAAAACAAAAAAAGCAAACAAACAAAAAATTCCATTCTGGTGTGGATGTTTATCTGTGTTGTTTTTTCACTTGCATAGATTTCTAGGAATATAATGATTTTGTCCTTATTCCAATCCTGTTGTTTGTCTATCGACTGTGTTTATGGTCTCTTTTATCACACAAAGCAATTCAATGAATGTTTATGTGGTCAATTAAATCTATCTGTGAGGGGTATTACATGATTTTTTTCTGCTCCAAACTCATTCCAAATGCTAAAGAGACTATAAATTATGTTTCTTCTTCGTAGCTGACTTCATGTTGGATGGGAGGCCCAGGCTTGCTGGATCCCTAAGCTCCTAGGTTTCGATGACCCAGCCTCTTCTCTCTTTTCTTCCAGCCCTGGTGATGGGGGTGGCAGTGGTGGAAGGACACCACTCCACCTCCCTTCCTTTCCTCTTCCTTTTTCCTTTTCTTGAAGTGATCAGGTTATCTATTGCACTGGGATATCTATTCCTATTATTTTACTTCATACTCCGGGAATTTAAATTCCAAAGGTAGCCAATATATTTATGCTTCCCTTAAACCAGGGATTAGTAATGTTGTTCTCTAATAACCCAGCTAGTAAATATTTTAGGCTTTTCTGGCCATAGAGTCTTTGTCCAACTACAGTACATGAACAAATAGATGTGGCAGTGTTCTAATAAAACTTTATTTACACATATAAAAATAGGTAAGTTGCCACTGAAGGCCCCAAGGGTGAGTCCTCCACCACTGCTGAGGGCTCAGAGGCTACAGTTATGAATCCATGGACTTCTGTGAGTAGAACTAGTTTCCAAATAAAGATATGTTAAGAGCAGCACCTGTGGCTCAGTAGGTAGGGTACCGGCCCCATATACTGAAGGTGGCAGGTTCGAACCTGGTCCCAGCTGGCTAAAACAGCAGTGGCAAGTGCAACAAAAATAGCCAGGGATTGTGGCAGGCACCTGTAGTCCCAGCTGCTCAGGAGGCTGAGGCAGGAGAATCACTTAAGCCCCAGAGTTGGAGGTTGCTGTGAGCTGTGACACCACAGCTCTCTACCAAGGGCAACAGAGTGAGACTCTGTCTCAAAAAAAAGAAAACAAAAGTTAAAATCCTACTTTTATTATCTGTGAACATAGTCTTGTGTGGAAATAAGGTCTTTACATAATTGACTTTAGATAAAGTCCTAGATTTATACCCTAAATTTAGGGTGGGCCCAAATCTTAGTGACAGGCATATTGATAAGGCCATGGAGAGACCCAGAAAGACACACAGAGAGAAGACGGCCCTGTGACAGTGGAGGTAGAAATCGGGATGATGAAGCTACAAGCCAATAACACCAAGAATTGTTGGTAACCACCAGAACAGTGGTTTTCAACCTTCCTAATGCTGTGGCCCTTTAGCACAGTTCCAGGGGGACTCTTATCCGCTGCACTAGCCAATAAGAGTCAGGGTGCTGTTCCTCCCTAGACCTTTCGGGTGGAGAAGTGCAGAGCCAGGGCCATTAGGAGGACTCCATACTTCAGGTTGTGAACAAAGGAGTGACATGGAGCAGCATTCTGTAAAAGAATCTCTGTAGCCTGCAGAATTGAGGAAAGGTATTGGGGGTGGGGGTAGAGGCAGAAGCAGAAGAAATAGTAATTTATTGCAGTAACTCAGGATAGAGGTGTTGGCTGCAGAAGTGATGACGATAAGATGTGGTCAGATCCTGGATATATTTTGAAGGTAGGGCCGACAGGATTTCTAATCGTTTAGATGTGGAGAAAAAAGGGAAGAGTTAAGGATCTGAGTCATCAGTCCGAAGCCTGGAGTAGCATTGTCTCCCTCGGATTTCACTGGATTCCTTCAAGTTGATTAATATTATAAAATAATTCTGGAAGATCGTTGGCTATATCTATTTATTTCCTCTTTCTGGTTCCTCAATAAAAGGTATTTCACAACTTTATAATGTTTTTCATGTTTCAAAATCTCATTCATATTTTTAATCTCTTTGCTTTTTCTGAGCTTCATCCTGGATAGTTTTTTCAGATTCATTATTGACTTTATTAATTTTTTTCTTCACCCAGGTCTAATTTGTTGTTTAATCTGTACACCGAGTTTTAATTTCATTTTCAAAATTTTGTTGTGCTGCCTAGGAAGTGAGACAGGGCAGTGTCAGCGTTACCCTCATTGATTTTCTGGTTCTCAGGGATCATTTCTTTCATTGCCTAATGTTCAGTATCTTAAAATTTATGCTAATATTTTGTCTGTTTTTAAGTTGTCTCAGTAGAAGAGTAAATCTAGTCTCTGTTAATATAACTTAGATAGAAGCAGAAGTGACCACAAAGATGGTATTTAGCCTTCCCTTAACAGCAAGTGAAAGTGCTTTACAGACAGAGGGTACAACAAATGAAAAAGTTTGGGATGGAAAGGGGCTCGATGTGTTCTAATAATGAAGTGAACAGGGGAGAACTGAAGAAATGTCCTCTGATCAGGGTACAAAGTGCCTTGAGTATGTAAGGACTTCCTTCTGCTTACATTTTGAATATTGTTTTATTAACTGGCATTTACAGGTTGTGACCATTGTGTCATCTTTATAAATTGTGCCTTTTACATTTATATGGTGTCCTTTAATTCTGTTAGATCCTTTCATCTTTGGTCCCACCTAGTCTGAAGTCGATATTGCTGTTGATTTTTTTTGTTGCTTTTGATTGGAATCTCTTACCTTTCTGTGTCATACACTGCATAATGACATTTCACTCACCAAGGGACCACATACACAACAGTGGTCCCATAAGATTAAAATACCATAGTTTCTCTGTACTTTTCCATGTTTAGATAGTTCAGACACACCGATGCTATCACTGTGCCACAGTCACCTACAGTATTCAGTACAGTAACCTGCTGTACCGGTGTGTAGCCTCCTGGAATAAGCTGCATCAGGTGGCTTAGGTGTGTGGCAGGTTGTACCTGGCTGTGTAAGGGAACACTCTGATGTTCTCACACTCGCTGCAGGGCGCAGTTCTCAGAATGTCTCCCTGTGTTAACCCACACGTGACTGTATAGTCTTATCATTTTATTTTTGCTGTGTTTTTATAAGCAGCACTTTACCTGCTAAAATTGTTAATCACTTTGTTTTAAAAGCTGTGTTTATATAAATCACCTTTTCTCTAAGGATTGATATATTTTATTTATTGGTATATTTTATATTTTATTTCCCTTTTTCCCTCATTTTTTTCCCCTTAGTTTTGCAGTTTGGATCATTTGATGTTCATGTTATTCTTTTTTCCTAGTTAATTTGGAAGAACAACTAACTAACCTTCCATTCCATTAATTATTATCTTAATTTTTCTATACTCACAATCTGTCTTCTATTATTTAAGAGTACATTGCCAATTATTTTGTCTATTAAGATGTTCTATTTTTCTCCAAGTTGTTCCATTTTCCCATATTCAAAATCTTACAAGATCTTTAAACTATCTTAAATTAAGCAATTTAATTTCTTTCTTTCTTTTCACTCCCAACTACAAGAGGCAGTTGGAACATTTTTTACTTTCCTCCTCCTCTTTCCACTTTATCAATTCTCAGATGTTCCTAAATTAATTTAGTATTTTTAATTGTACATCACTGGACTTTTCATTGAAATTCTCAGAAACTACTCAGTTTGGGGTGATAGTTTTACATTTAAATAACATTAGCATTAATAATAATGTCACCATTTAATATCATATATACAATATATAACATTACATGTATTTAAACAACACCTTTCAGAAAGTCTAAGTGAAATTCATTCAGAACTGCCCATCTTCATTTTTCCTGTCCTTCTCATTGATCCCCACCTTGGGTCTCTGTTTCGCATTATTATTTTTTTAGTTTAAGAAAAGTCCTTTCTAGAGTAATTTTTCGGTTAGGGTGTGTGATCTGCTCTCCCAATTTTTGCATGTCTCTAAATATTTTTTCAGGCTTTCTGATGAATAAGTTTTTGGCTGGGTATAGAATGTGGGGTTTCAAATTCTCCCATCAGTCTCCCATAGTCTATTTATATATATTTTTTCTTTTTTTTCCTAGTCTATTTATATTTTTTTATAAATATATCAAAACTAATTAATTTGTGGTGATACTATTGTTTCTCAGATATAATAAAGAATATATAATGCACCACATAGGCAAACACAAGGAACTAAAAATGATAGAAATGCTATACATGTATTTTGACCAAGTAAAGGAAACTGTTATATTCAAGAGTACATGTTGAACTCTGAAATGTCTATGTAAACTGTGACATATAAATCTATTTAGAACTTGACTTATGTTGGGTTCTTATGAGCAACACTGGTGACAGGAAAGATGTGGACCATCCGAGGCGACATTTATTTTACTGCCTTCTCCCACCACCAGTGTTGTTTAGAGAAGTCTGATGCTAACGTTGATCTTTTTTCTTCTAAGGTATTTTCTATTTTGTTTAAAGGTATAATTTTTTTCCCTTGGTCCTAATCGCTTTAAAATTATATCAAAATGTGCTTTGGTGTGTCTCTTCTCCCATCAGCCTGCCGGACTGAACTCACCACGTCATTTTAATCTGCAAGTTCACAGTATCTTCAGTTTAGATCATTATTTCCCTGTTACATGTTAAACCATTTCTCATTCTCCATGTGTTATTTTTTTCCTCTCTTACTGGAAACCTTTATAATGTTGGGGCATGGCCCGATTCTACCACCCCATTTTCTTTATCTGTTCCATCCTTCTGTCTGCAGCAGGCTGAGTGATGCCTCCCTGTGAGCACGGTTCCTTGCAGATGTAATTAAATTAAGCATCTTGAGATGGGGAATACAATCCTGTATTATCAGTCACCTCAGGCTTCCCTTTTATGAGAGAAGCAGATGTCAGGGAGGAGAGAAGATGCTATGCCCCTGGCTTTGGGGAAGGAGGAAGGAGCCCTGAGCCAAGGAGAGCAGGAAACCTATAGAAACGGGAAATGGCAAGGGGACGCAATCTCCTGCACAGCCTCTAGGGGGAGCACAGCCCACAGACTAATTTTAGACCTCTGACCTCCACAGATAAGCTTGTGTGGTCTTAACCCACTGCATTCCCAATAATTTGTGATACCAGCAATAGAAAAGCAATACACCATCCTTTTATATTTTTAAACTGTGCCTTGATACGTGTTTTGTACTGATCACACGTCTCCAATTCAAGTATCAAAAATGTTAGTCCATCCTTCCCTTTTAATAAAATATTTTTCTAACTTCAGAAACATTTTTCTGTGTATTCTTGAGTGTCCTTGAGTGTACTAATGTTTATTTTATCCACGTTGCCCTATGCCTCCTTGATTGTTGAGTATTTTGTCCTGCCTGTGGGCATCTTTCTGGTTGCTGGGCCCTACGTGATGTGGTCCTACTTTTCCCTTGCCAGCCCACTGAGAAGTTTGCAGGCTGTGGGAAGTACTGCTGTCTCTTCCCTTGGTTCAACTGTGCAGAAGCAGGAGATTGTTAGTCTGCTGGACCAGACAACTAGGAGGGAGCGTTCTGGTCCCTCTGTACTCTCTACCATTCCAACTCCTCAATCTTCAGGGCCAGAGAAATTCTATGCATGATCACATTGGGTTGCTAGCAATCTTTCCACCTAGAATTCATATCAACTCTGATTATAATTCCTTCTTTAGGGCTTTCTTTTTTTTTTTTTTTTGAGACAGAGCCTCAAGCTGTCACCCTGGATAGAGTGCTGTGGCATCACAGCTCACAGCAACCTCCAATTCCTGGGCTCAAGCGAGTCTCCTGCCTCAGCCTCCCAAGTAGCTTGGGACCAAAGGCGCCCACCA
>CAUYRH010012477.1:0-15884 GCA_963574655.1 Perodicticus potto | reverse complement strand
ATAGCTTTCATATTAAAGCTATAAATTGGTTTCATTGTAGGGCTGATTACATTGGATACTTTCCTAAGAATAATATGTTCCAGCTCCATCCATGTAAACTTTAAAGAGGTAAAATCTCCATTTTTTTTTTTTTTTTTTTTTTTTTTGGTGTTTTTGGCCAGGGCTGGGTTTGAACCCGCTACCTCCAGCACATGGGGCCAGCGACCTACTCCTTTGAGCCACAGGTGCCACCCTGTCCATCTTTTTTTAAGGCTGCATCATATCCCTCCATCTTCTTGATCAACTTAGACTGTAATAATTTCTCAAAATACAGACATTATACCTTTCCATCAATATTAAAATATATAAACTTCTTTAATTCACACTGTAATAAATATATCAAATTTTATTTAACAGTTGTGGGCCCTACACTATTAGACATCTTACACCTTTCTTACAGCATATACAAAACATACAACAGTCACTAGACACACCTAATAAATACTCAAAAACTACATTTCCCCAACATCTGCCACAGTGACAGACATATTCAGTCCTACCAAATCAGTCCCCTATCCATTTTATAATGCCTAATATGACTATTAATATTCAGATTAGCCACTTGACCTGTACTATAATTAAAAACTTTAAATACTACTTCTCAGGCTAGAAACACTATTACTAAAAAATCAAGACAAAGTACAAAAACAAAAAAATTAAACTGCACTATGCAATGTCTCACTAAGATATAACCACAAATGCCAAAATTTCAAAGATATGTATTATTTTGTCAAATAATTCCCAATCAATTAAAAAATACAAACTATTAATAATATAATCCAAAACATACTTCAAAGGAACAAATTTTTTAACATTAAAATACAAACACTTTAAAACAACAATAGCCATGTTGGTGGTGGTGGGGGGTACCCGTTAATTGAATTACTATCTATACTACTATACACAAAACATGCCTACCTTCCCATCTCTTTACTCACTGTATCAATTTTCAACTAAAATACCTATGATCCCAAAATTAATACTTTAAATCACAGCCATTATTACCATGTTGAAAAATGAAAATCCACAAATAAAAAGCCACAAACAAAAGTAAAAAATAACTACAGCCACTGTTATCCTAAATAAGGATTACATACTACTCACTACTAGACAAGGCCTGATGAAACTAAATATACCTACATGCAATGTCTACAAATTATTTATTCACTTTCAAACCTTACTGTCATAGATAAGAGACTAGATTTCATAATACCAAAGACCCAGGACACTCTATACACTCAATAAAATATTAACTGTAGAGGAATGGACACCATGCTTGCAATGACAGTTACTGATTCTTGTCACATTAAAAGGAAACACTGAGAACAGGACAGTCTCCTGGAAGCCTAGAGATGTTTTGTGACTTAGGGGCAATCCCTCAAGTAACTCAGTGTTCCAGAATGAGATAAGATTGGTCACTTGTTAGTAAGCAGGTGTTAAACATTGATGCTTGGTGCTCCTTCATGGAGGTTCTGGGGAAAGAGCACGTGGTAATCGTTAAGCATGCAGCCCTCCTATGTAATTACCTGAACTCTCCACACCTGTTGTGTATGTAATTACCTTAACTCTCCACACCTGTTGTGTACAACCTTAATAAATAGCTGTTCCGAAAGGGACTCAGGGCACTCTTGCACCTCTGGTTAGCCCACCTCTTGCAGGCTAGCACTTCAATCCGTGTCCAGCCTGGTTCTTTCATGCGCGATGGCGGGGATAATTAACTATAAATTTAGAACAAATAAAAATACTTTAAAAATATAACCACTTTAAAAACCAAAAAAAAAGTTAACTTTATAATCTACAGACAGGATCTTTTTAACATTTACTATGCTAATTAATAACATTACTTACACTTTTACTATAAAAATATAAAAGTAACCCCCCCAAAACAGAACAACTCTTTAAAAAGATATCCTCACTCTTTGCAATTACTGACTTTTCTATAAATAAAAGTGAATTCTTAATCTCTCATGCACTTCTCTGTCAATTAATTTAAACGACAGACTCATTAGTCCAACAACAGTGTTGTCCAATCAGTGTCGGACTCATTAGTCCAACACTCACTCAGAGGAAAAGCACAAAGGTGCAGGTTGAGCTGCACTGACAAGCCTGAGCTGCAGGTGTCCGCAGACTGCTGGGACTTGCATCTTCTGGAGCAGCCACAGGTGGTGAAGTGAGTTGGCCAAGGGATTGAACTGTCAGGTAGGAACTGGGTATTTACCGTTTTGGGGTTTAATGGTCGCCAGCTGAAACAATGTCCCTGCTTTCGGGACATTGGGAGTACTTTGTATGCAGTGGCAAATCTGAAAAGCAATCAGTCATCACTGGGGAGTCTAAGGGGAAAAAGAGCACTATTAGTTGTACTGCTGTTGGGAGTTCCTTAGAAGTATAAAATTATTGGAAGTAAATGACTTTTTTTTAAGACAGTCTCACTCTGTCGCCCTGGGTAGAGTGCCATAGAGTCATAGCTCACAGCAACTCATCCTCCGGGGCTCAAGCGATCCTCCCGCACACCCTCCGGAGCAGCGGGGACTGCAGGCGCCACCACCCGGCCCGGCAGAAGTAAACACGTCCGCAAACGAGCTGTCAGCACCCTGTCACTACAGCAGAGACGACGTCAAATTTGGTTGCAAAGCCCGAGCTCGACCCAAATCCAGCTCACCACAGATGGGGAACCAAGCGCCCAAGTGACAGTCTGATGGCACTTTACTGTGGAGAAGCCACTGAGTGGACATCACGCCAGCGGCCACAGCAACTCGTGTGTGGAGGACCTCGGCGTGGCGGACACAGTGGACTCTCCATTTCCCACACGGAGCCTCCTCCCGGGTCTCTGAAACACCAGCTGCCCCTCAGCCGGCGGAGCTGGGACCGGAAAGTCGCAGTCGCGATTAGAGTGATGACCCAGGTCGTCGCGCTGATACGGTGGGCCCGCTTCATCCCCTCAGGCAGGGCGGCGCTGAGGAGTCGCACATTCTCTCATCCCGGGGCACCACAGGGCAGAGCGTTCTCCCACGCCGCCGGCGGAGGGGGAGGCGTCGCGTGGTCTCACGCCGATGCCCATGCCGCGGGTAGGACAGGCAGTTCGCCCACTGCTGGCCATAGTGGGCACTGCAGCCTCGCGGCGCTGGGTGCCTCCAAAAATGGGGTGCGACCTCAGCTCCAGTTCTTGTCCCACCACACCCCGCTCCTGGAGCTGTCCCTATCCTAATCCCCATACCCTGTGAATGTTCCTACACCTGTTGAAAGGAGCTTGGCTATATGATTAATTTAATGATTTTGAGATGGGAGATGATACAAGATTACCCTGGGAGGACCCAATGTAATTGCAAGGGTCCTCGCAAGAGAGAAGCGGGAAGCCAAAAGGAGAGGACGATCTGTTCAGGGCCTAGAGGTGGCAGCACAGGGCCACAAGCAGAAGCCGGCTTGAAAGGGAGGGAGAGGAGAGGGGGAGAGAGAGAGAGAGAGAGAGAGAGAGAGAGAGAGAGAGAGAGGGAGACAGACAGACAGACAGACAGACAGACAGACAGACACTGCCCCTGACACGGCAGAAGTCAGGCAGCACAGCCAGTGCCTCGATTTTAGACTCCTTGTGGGTTTTAAACCACTGTTAGTAGTAATTTGTTATAGCATTAGGAATCTAATACAACTACAGTTTGCTACTCATTCCAAAAAAAACAATAAAGTCACTATCATATTAAAAACAACAGGTAAAAGAATGAGGCTCTGCCCTATTTCATCTCTTCCTATTCCTCATGGTGCCTCCTAGGGTGGATCTTCATTATCTCCACTTCTTCCCCTCAAAGTCCTAACGATTGTTCCTCTAGTACAACTTTCAACCAGAATTTCCACTGAAGCTCATTTCTCCAATAACTTCAGTGACGATCCACTGATTACAGAATCCAAATGAGCTAAGGGTGCCAAGCCATGCATCTATTCTTAATGGTGAAGATTTTCTGATTTCCTGAAGCTTTCTCCATGCCCAAGGAAAAGTTATGACACTTACTTCCCTATACCCATAGCATTTTGAACATTTCTTTATTACAATATTGCCTTATGTTTTAGTTATTAGTAAACATTTTGTAAAACACAGGAAAATGAGTTCTTCTAACCCTAAACCTGACCTTAACCATAACCCTAACACTAAACCCTAAACTATAAACCCAAAACCCTAACCCTAACTCAAATGCCTAACCCTGACCCTGACGCTGACCCTAAACATAACCCTGACCCTGACCCTAAACAGAACCCTGACTCTGACACTAACCCTAACCCAAACTCTAACCCAAACCCCAACCCTATCCCCAACCCTTACTCTAACCCTGACCCTACCCCAACCCTAACCCTAATCCTAACCCTAACCCCTAATCCGGACCCTGACCCTAACCCTAACCATAATTCCTAACCCCTAACCCTAACCCCAACCCTTACCCCAACCCTAAAGTACACTAATCCCTAACCAAGGTATGTCAATGTGCCAACAGCCATCCAGGTACGTGCATGAACTCAGTGAGAGTAGAAGATTGGGCCTGTTCCAGCTTCTAACCAGCATTATGCTTCTTGGAGGGAAACACAATATTTCCTACTCAATACCACTTACAGAGGTACCCGAGTTAGAAGTTTACTAATTCTACAATATGATGCTTCCCTGCACTTTCCTTCTTATAAATACAAGAGTGTGTTTCCAATGTGCAGTCTATTAAAGAGAATAGTTGTATTGATTGTACATGTAATTCTTTGAACACTCCTTGTTAGGGACTCCCATTTCTGATAGTGTTCATTCAGTCAGCATGCCTCTCCCAATGCAGTCGAGTCCTAATCTCTCCTTTCTGCTAGTGTGCATCCAGACAGCACTCTTCTCCCAACACACCAGAGTCCTCAACTCCCCTTTCTGCTAGTGTGAATCCAGACAGCATTCCACTCCCAGAGCACCCGAGTCCTCACCTCTCCTTTCTGCTAGTGTGCATACAGAGAGCACTCCTCTACTGATGCACTCATATCCTCACCTACCCTTTCTGCTAGCGTACATCCATAGTGCACTCCACTGAGAGAACACCCGAATCCTCAACTCATCTTTCTGCTACTGTGCCTCCAGATAGCACTCCTCTCCCAGGACATCTGAGTCCTCACCTGTCCTTTCTGCTAGTGTGCATCCAGACAGCACCCTCTATGAATGCACCCATGTCCTCACCTCCCCTTTCTCCTAATATGCAGCCAGAGTGCACTCCACTGACAGAGAACCAGAGTCCCCACCTCTCCTTTCTGCGAGTGTGCACCCAGACAACACTCCACTCCCAGAGAACTCTAGTCCTTACCTCCCCTTTCTGCCACTGTGCTTCTAGACAGCACTCCTCTCTCAACGCACCTGACTCTTTACCTCCCCTTTCTGCTAGTGTGCATCCAGACAGCACTCCTCCCCCAGAAGACCCGAGTCCTCACCTGTCCTTTCTGCTAGTGTGCATCAAAACAGCCCTCATATCCCAGAGCATCTGAGATATCATCTCTCTTTTCTGCTAGTGTGTATCAAGCCAGCACTACTCTCCCAATGCTCCCAAATACTCACCTGCTCTGGGAGAAGAATGCTGTCTGGATGCACACAGCAGAAAGGAGAGATGAGGACTCAGAGGCATTGGGAAAGGAGTGCTGACTGATGCACACTGGCAGAAAGGAAAGGTAAGCAATCAAATGTGCTGGGAGAAGCATGCTATCTGGATGCACACTAGCACAAAGGAGATGGGAGGACTCAGGTGTTCTGGTAGAGGAGTGCTGTCTGCATGTACACTAGCAGAAAGGGGAGGTAAGGTCTCGGGCGCATTAGTAGAGGAATGCTTTCTGGATACACATTAGCAGAAAGAGATGAGGACTCAGGTGCGTTGGTACAGGAGTGCTGCCTGGATGCACACTGGCAGAAAGGGGATATGAGGACTTGGGTGTGAAGCATACTGTGTTTGTACGCTGGAGTAGGGGGCAAACGCCTACTCTCACTGAGTTCATGCACATAGTTGCATAACTGTTGGCACACTAGCTTACCTTGTTTAGGGGCTCATGCATGACTGTTGGCACACTAGCTTACCTTGGTTAGGGGATCATGCATGACTGTTGGCACATTAGCTTACCTTGGTTAGAGGCTCATGGGTATTAATGTTCCCTCACCAGGACTGTTCAGAAAACTACATGTGCGACAAATACAAGTATTCCCTGTTGCAGACTGCACTTTGGAAACATGGAGAAGCATGTATAAGGAACTTGCAGATGAAACTTCCGGGATACAAGGCGTGGAAATTTGTAAAACTTTCCCGGGTAGCTCTATAAGTGTTATTGAGGAGAAGAAACTGTTTTTCCCTCCAAGAAGCATACGACTGGTTATCTGCTGGAGCAGGGTTAAACTACTATTCTCAGTGACATCATGCACATAGATGGATGGCTGTGGGCACAGTGACTTAACCTTGGCAAGGGGCTTATATGTATTAATGTTCCTTCATGAGGAGTGCTCAAGGAGTTACATGCATGATCAACACAAGTATTCTCCAGAACACATTGCACTTTGGAAACACACTCTAGTGTGTATAAGAAGGAAAGTGCAGATGAACCTTCTGGGAAACAAGGTATTGTGCAGTTTTGAAAAAGGCATTCACAGTTAGCTCTAAATAGCCTTACTGAAGAGAAGAAACTGCTTTTTCCTCCCATTGGGATAGATCCGGAATAGATTGCACTTTGGAAACACACTCTAGTGTGTATAAGAAGGAATGTGCAGATGAAACTTCTTTGAAGCATGTTATTGTGGATGTTGTAAACTTCTTTTCCAGGTAACTCTATAAGGTCTTTCAAGAAGAAACTGTTTTTCCCTCCAAGAAGCATACTGCCAGTTATATGCTGGAGCAGGGTGCAAACTTCTCATCTCACTGAGTTCATGCACATAGTTGCATGGGTGTTGGCACCTTGACTTACCTTGGTGAGGGGCTCATATGTATTAATGTTCCCTCAACAGGAGTGTTGAGAGATTTACATGTGCAATCAATACAAGTATTCTCTGGAACAGATAGCACTTTGGAAATACCGTGAAGAGTTTATAAGGAAAGTGCAGACGTACCTTCTGGGAAACTAGGTATTGTGGAATTTTGAAAAGGGCATTTGTGGTGAGCTCTAAATAGCCTTACTGAAGAGAAAAAACTGCTTTTCTCTCCCCTCGGGATACTGCCAGATGTTAGCTAGAGCAGTGGCAATTTGCTCAGCTCACTGACAACATGCACATAGTTAGAAGACCATTGGCTTACTTTGTCTTCACCTCTCCCTTCAGCTAGTGGGCAAGCCAGCACTACTCTCCCAATGCTCCCGAGTCCTCACTTGCCCTGGGACGGGAATGCTTTCTTGATGCACATAGTAGAAAGTACAGGTGAGGACTTGGGTCTTCTGGGAGAGGACTTGGGTCTTCTGGGAGAGTGCTGTCTGGATGCCCACTAGCAGAAAGGAGAGTGAGGACTCAGGTGCACTGGGAGTGGAGTGCTGTCTGAATGCACACTGCAGAAAGGGGAGATGAGGACTTAGGGGCATTGGGAGAGGAGTGCCGATGGGATGAACACTGGCAGAAAGAAAAGGTAAGGACTTGAGTGCACGGAGAGGAGTGCTGTCTGGATGCACACCAGCAGAAAGGTGATGCGAGGACTCAGGTGTTCTGGGAGAGGAGTGCTGTCTGCATATTCACTAGCAGAAAGGACAGGTGAGGACTCTAGTGCTCTGGGAGAGGAGTACTGTCTGTGTGCACACCAGCAGAAAGGGGAGGTAAGGTCTCAGATGCATTGGTAGAGGAATGGTTTCTGGATACACTGTAGCAGAAAGGAGATATGAGGACTCAGGTGAGTTGGTACAGGAGTGCTGTCTGGATGCACACTGGCAGAAAGGGGATATGAGGAATCGAGTGTGAAGCACACTGCCATTTATATGCTGGAGCAGGGGGCAAACTTCTGTCTCACTGAGTTCATGCATGTAGTTACATGACTGTTGGCACACTGGCTTACCTTGTTTAGCGGCTTGTGGGTATTAATGTTCCCTCACCAGGACTGTTGAAAGAGCTACATGTGCGATCAATACAGGTATTCCCTGGTATAGACTGTACAGTGGAAACATGCTGAAGTGTGTATAAGAAAATTGCAGATGAAACTTCCGGGATACCAGGCATTGTGAAAGTTCGTAAACTTCTTTTATGGGTAGCTCTATAAGTGTTATTGAGGAGAAGAAACTGTTTTTCCCTCTAAGAAGCGTACTGCCATCTGCTGGAGCAGTGTTAAACTTCTCACTGACATTATGCACGTAATTGGATGGCTGAGGGCACATTGACTTACCTTGGTGTGGGGCTCGTATGTATTAATGTTCCCTCATGTGGGCAAGCACGAGTGTGTGCCCAGGAAAGAACTCTGCAAACTACCATGTGCTTCTGTCTCTTTGCAGTGTTGTAATATGTATAAGTTACCTCCATCATGAAATAGAGTCCTGTAGTGCAGGATTTCGGAAATAGGCGAAAGAAAAATTGTAACAGGGCTAATGCTGAAAAGCTCCTTAGCCCGAAATGGTCTTCTGGGTCTTGAAAACAGAAGTACTGTTTATCACGTAGGGGTAAGTATTAGGTGGTTGTAATCTGTAACCTGTCAGATTTAGCTCACTCTGCTTTTCTAACCTCCTGCATCTGGAGGCATGTGTCATACTCCTCGTGGGCATTTTCTAGCCTGCTACCCTTGCACAAGGCACTTCCTATTTTCCTAAGTAATTTAACATCCTAAGGACTTACACTATTTTGCTTGATGATCATGAACCTTGGCCTGCGATTTCCAAGCAAAGAACCTGCCCATCTCCTACCCATACATTACTCTTCCCCAACTGATGAGCTGTTCCTCTACACCTCAGAACTTCCAGGAGAACCTGCTGTCTCTGTCTTGGCTGCTCCTGGAGCAAAGGAGCACAGTGGGAAATAGGAAGTGGGTAGGAACAGAGAGTAACACTCACTGAGCACATGCTATTTAGCAGGCCCTGAATTAGGCCCTTAATATTTGTTATTTCACTTATTTTTACAACTTGGTGAGATATGAATTTTCCACAGTTTGGAAAAGAGGAAAATAATGTACAGTTCAATGATTTGTCCAAGGCCATGAGGTTAGTAAATGGGAAAGCCAGAATGTGAGTAGAAACCTGTAAATCTCCCACTAGTCCATGCACTTTTTCCTACAGCAGGGACAACAATTAATTCCTCTGACTCGGGCCTGGTAGACAGACATCAGCGGTGCAGATGAGGCCAGGGTGACCTCAGTAACATCAGTGCTGGTGTGAAACAAAAGTAAACTAATTCTGGGGAATGAACAAACCTAGGGTCCAAATGGAAAAGTAACTTATGCTTCTAGAAACAAGTAGCAAGAACAAAGCAGGGCTAGGGTTTATTCCAGAGTGTTGCAAGAAGACAAGGCCCAAAGGAGAGAAAGAGCAAACACCACGTTTATAAGAGGAAGGGCTTTATTCACCAGCTGGGAGCTTACGGCATAGACGAATTCCAAATGGCCACGCTCCCTGTCTGGCTTGATCTTTCCCTTTTTATCGACAGTCAAAAAGTTCCACCCCACAGGTACCCTTCTCATTGGCCAGTTTGAATCAATCAGGAGATGCTATTCCAGCCCCTACAGAACTACAGGATTTCAACGAACTTGGACATTTCCAAGTTCCAGGAAGTTAAGTTTACAAATTCCCAAGGGCTGAGTCACCATGGAGAGGACCCTGCAAGTGTATCCTTTTGGTCTCCTTGAGAAGACCAGTTCTCCTAGACCTCACCCTTCTCGGGTATCCTCTCTCAAGAGCAGTGCTGTCTAACAGAACTTGTGAGGATGGGACTGTTTGGTCTGTCCTGTGCCACGTGGTGGTCCGTAAGCACCTGCCCCAGTCAAGCCCTTACAATGTGGCTGATGGGACTCAGGAAGTCAAGTTTTAAGTGTATTGAATTTAAATTAACCTTAAATTTAAAACCAAATGTGGCTAGTGGCTGCCATTTTCTCTTTCCTTTTCTTTCTTCTGGTGCCCACTGGTGCTCGCCCGCCCATCTCCAGGTCTGACATTCTGCTCCTCAACTATAAGAGCAAAGTCTTACGTCACTTTGTTCCATGGCGGCTGTTCCCATGACAAGCACCCAGGCCTACTGGCTTTTTAATTTTTTAATATCTTTACCTTTCACCCATTTAAAATATGCAATTCAGTGATTTCTAGTATATTGAAGGGGTTTGGGGATTTGTGTCAGGGGACTGAGGAACTCTGGGAGGAGCCCTTCTGAGTTAACCTTCATCTGTATTTATTATCACAAAGCAGGAAAAAGTAGTTAAAAGTTACTTACCAGACATCGGCATTAAAAAAGGGGGGAATGTGGAAAGGGTCAGACAGAATGTCTCCAATTTGTTTTGCAAAATCTCAGACCTTAAGCAAGAACTTTGCCTCTAGCATCAAGAGACCTTTGAAATTTAGAGAATCTTCCCCATCACCGTTAGGCCTGGTTATCATCACACCTCCCCTGAAAGCCAGTTATCTGACCTCCTGGCATTTTCCTGATTATCCAGGTCTCTCAAGCAGGAAGCAAGTCTTATGCTAAAGATCATGGCTCAGTTTCCTCTACAGTACATTGACAAGAGTTGTGTAGCCATTGCCACAACCCATCACAGAACATTTTTCTCACTCAGAAAGAAACCACATGCCCATTAGCAGTCCCTCCCTATTTCCTCACAACCTTCTCTGAGCCCCAGCCCCTGGCAGCCACCAGTCTACTTTGTGTCTTGATGGATGTGCCTATTCTGGACATTTCATATAAACAGAATCATTTACTATGTGGTCCTTTGTCAGTATTCTTTTACTCATGCTTTCAAGTGAAAAGAACATGCTACATCCATGTTGTAGTATGTAAAGTTCACGTCATTCCTTTTTATGACTGCCATGGTATGAATATACCACATTAGGCCTATCCTTTCATCAGCTCCCAGCTCTGTGTTGTTTCCACTTCTGGGCTATTATGAATAAGGCTGCTATGGACACAGGCAATCCCTGGGTTAGGGACAACCTGACTTATAGGTGTTCCAAACTTATGAACAGGCTCTCAAGGGTAATTTATGATTAAATAATTAAATTAGTAATTTGAGAATTTGTTTCTTCCATGCATGTAAACAAACCCACATGCCATAAGCAGTTCCTTGGTGTAGCACCTTTGGGACTGTGGTTAGTCTCAAAGATAGAGAAGCAGCTGATAGAAATGTAAGAACAGGAAGAATAAGAAGATCCAGAGTCAAGAAAGGACAAAAGAATAGCTGACAGCTTTCATCTCATTGAAGCAGTATTGCTATGCTTCTTAAGGATCAAGACCCTAACACCGTGGGGTTTACAAAGGGTTATGGCACAGTTAGTGAGATCATCAGCTGCTATAGGGCTGTTTATGATGGAAATGAGAAAAAGGCTGCACAAACAACCGGAGATACTTTTTTCAAGAAACCTCTTTCAGCAATAAGCTGCCCCCTCCTGCACAACAGAGTCAAATCCTGATTCTCCAGCACCTAGTCCGACTTCATCATCACTTTCTAATTAATGTCAGCCCACCTTCTTGTCTCAGAAATGCCCCTTCCAGGAACCAAGACACGGATGCAACATTAGGTGAATGTTAACCTTTAATATTTTTTTTTGAAATTTCTATCTCCTATCAAACTTTTTGTATGAGTTTGTTTTTATGTTTTGCTTGCTTGAATTAAAAGAAAGAGCACAATAGTTTCTGTAACTTATTAAGATACAAAGGTTTTATTATTACAGTATTATACTGTAGTATCATTATTGATGTATATGAGCCTTTGTAGTATTATTATTATTATTGTATATGCACTGTTCATCAGGAATCCCAGTAACACATATCCGAAGTTCTCAGGAACGCATCTGGTCTCAATCACGAGGCCCACCTGGATCCATAACATGATAGTCGGTAATTGATTTATGTTTTCCTTAAAAACCTGGACGCAGCACAAGGGAAGGGGAGGGAGGAGAAAGTGGGAGGGAGAGAAGGAGGAAAAGTGGGAGGGTGGGAGAGGGAGGAGAGAGGGTGGGAGGGGTGACTCTGGCGCTTGCGCACTCCCGCGCCCACAGCGAGGTCGGGTCCACCATCCCGCGCCGCCTGCCCGCACTTCCGCCCTCCCATTGTGGGGAGAAGACAGGTTCAATAGTTTCTGTAACTTTTTAAGATACAAAGGTTTTATTATTTTTAATTATTTTTCATGGTTATTAAAAATCAGCAGTGAAATAAAAAGTTACACCTTCACAAGTTTCTCCTCTTTATTTTTTCTTGTATGTGGCAAGTCTTAGGCTGGCTGTATTTTCCTCAAATCTTTTTTTAAACGTTTTTAAATTGTAGGGTTCCCACCCTCACACCCCCCCCCCCCCCGGTCTGCAATGGTTTCCTCCCCAGCGCCCGGGTGCGGTCTGAACCATTCTTTACTTCTCCGTGGGGGTGAGCGACCGGAGAGGGAGATGTGGGCTGCGGCCCGGTTCCCACCACACTCGAATGCAGGACCCGGCGTGGCCCCTGTCACCTCGCAGTGCCGGGCGTCCTCGGACAGCCTCGCACTCCCCCTCCACGGGGCTGGGCGGTGGTACGGCCCGGCTCAGTCACGCGCCTGGGGCAGGCTCCGGGACTGTCGGCTGTGGCGACCTTACCGCGGGGACCGAGGGTGAGTGTGGTGGCGTTGGACAGGGCTGCTGCCCCCGGGCCTGCGGCGACGACTCACCGGGAGCACTCGGGCGGGTGTGCTAGGACTGGAGCAGGACAGGGGAGCGGAAAGCTGCAGGGCTCCGGGGTGCGCGGGTCCGAGGCGTGCGTGCGTGCGTGCGTGCGTGCGTGCGTGCGTGCAGGGTCAGTGTGAAGGTCGTGCTGAGACCCTGAGGTTGGAGGGAGCGGGGAGAGGGGCACGTCTGTAAACTGTAGGCATAAAGACAGTGGCCCGCGCTGGAACCCTGCATCGAGGTCGCTGAGTTGCTCATTTAACGTCGCCGTGAGACTGCCTTCCTTCTCACTACGGCAGTGGCAATGCTGAGGGCCTACTGGGAAGCCCTGTGTCCAGAGCTAGCTCTGTGTCTTCCCGGGAGGCTACGCGCTGCTTCTCTCCGGTTCGGTGGGTATTGGCTGTCCTGTCCTTACCATCTGGAAGGAATGTTTAGCCCAGGGATCAGCTTGTTGTGGATTGAGGTCCAAGGTGGTCCTCTGCAAGGGGGCAAGGAGGAACTTGCTAGAAGTAGGTACTGCTGGAGACACCAGACATGACTTTCTAAGTAATTGACAGCGGCGGGTGACACTGTGCTGGCTGTCTACTGTCACGTGTCCAGAAGCTCTGTAAACGGAGGTCCAGGTGGGCAGCAGACACAGCCAGAGCCGCAGCGTGAGTCTGAGCTGCTGTAATCCCCAGCAGAACTTTCCACCTTGCACCTTGCGCTTGCTGGGACCCCAGCGCTGACTTAATGAGGCTCCGGTGGGAGTCTAAGTTACAGCAGGTCCACAGCTGCCCGGGTCAAGATCCCTTATAACACCTTACTTATTTTTAAGTCGGTATTACTTAGCGGCCTCTGTAGTCTTCCATGTTGCTGTGAGGGAACCATAGGGCGGAGCAGAAGGCAAGGGAGCCCAGGGGAGTGTAGATGTCACTGTCCAGGTCTGAGGCTCAGCTTATATAGGAAAGGGACGTGAACAGGTGCTCTGCCTCATCAAGGGATTTAAAAACTTGCTTTGAGTATGGTGATGAAGAGACTGGGCAGGGCAAGACTCCTGCTTCCTTCTGTCTGGAAAGCATTTTGGAAAGGAAGATTTGGGCATACTCACACCAGTTTGTTTTTTTCAGCAAGCTCCTGGTAGATAGAAGAATTGGAAAGTGAATAAAGGCCTGACCATATATGTTGCCCAGCGTCGTGGTCCCAGGGGTGGTGTCAACCCCAGGAGGCCTCAGCTTGAGTATGGTATTCAGAGAGGTGACAGGTTTGACATCCCCCGGCTGGTGAGGACTGTGTGAATCAGGACCTAGCATCCCCCTGCTTTCCAGTGGCTGCCTGGGGCTCTGGCAGGCATGAGACAAGAACCAAATACAGAACACTTTCAGACAAGTGCTTTTCATTGAAAATAATAATAAATAGTCTGGCCATACATGGTGGCTCACGCACTAGCACTCTGGGAGGCCAAGACGGGTGGATCATTTGAGCTCAGGAGCTCAAGACCAGCCTGAGTAAGAAGACCTCATCTCTAAAATACCTGGACATTGTGACAGGTGCCTGTAGTCCCAGCTACCCAGGAGGCGGAGGCAAGAGGATCTCTTGAGCCCAGGGGTTTGAGGTTGCTGTGAGCTATGATGCTACAGCACTCTAGGGATGGTGACAAAGTGAAACTGTCTCAAAAAAAAAAAAAAAGAGTAATAGTCTGTGTTGATCCTGGATTCCTGGGTGCTGGGAAGAAGCTTAGCAAAGTCATCTGGTTTCCCCTTCCCATTTGAGGAGGAAAGAGGAGATACTGCTAGGCCTACAGTTGAAAAGCTAAATTGGCATGATATAGGAAAGAACAGGGCTTTATATTTTTTTGGTATTTCAGATTTTCAAAAGATAGTTAAATAATATGTTTATATTTAACGAGATCCTTTATCAGATGCTGTCAGCTAGTGCTCAAAGGGTGAGAGGTCTGCTAAGCCATTCAAAGCCTTAGGGACTCTCCACATCCTCACTGAGATTTGATGACAAGAGTTGCAGGTTGGCTATAAACTACTTGAAATTTTTTTTCAGGCTACAAGGACTACTACTCTTTAAAGAGCTCTGTTTTTGTTTTTTTTTTTTTCTTACCTAGAAAACATCAGGTCTTCACGTGTGACTGCTGTTGTGGGCAGAGGCCTTACCTGGCAGGGCGGGAAGGATGGAAGTGTGATTCTGCGAAGTATAAGGTTGGTGTTGATGTTCTGCTGATGGGGTGAGACTTAGCCAAGGACTGTTGTCATGTGGCTGTCTTGCTAGAAGAAACTTTATTTCTCTTCCCTTTATGCCTCTCAAACATAGGCCCTCCTTTTCCAGAGTTAATGTCTCTGCCTTTACTTTGGGTGCTGATACCCTTCCCTCCTTCCTCCACCACCTGTTTCATCAGTGGTCACCTTGTCTGCTTTTACACGATGGATTGTTAAACTGTCATTTTCCTTCACTTGACCATGGTGAGCCTCATGGCCTCTTCATTGAACCCTGGTCATTTGGGTTCTGTGCCACTAGACTCCATCTGTCCTTTCTCATGGACATGCTCATGAGCCTCTCCCATCTGTTTAGGTACTGCCATTTACTGTGGCAACAACTGTCATCTCTGTGGGAAACTCCTAAATGTATTTATTCAACACACATTTATGTGGTGCCTCTTGTTTATCCAGAACTTGATACTGTGGGATAAGCAGCTAACAGGGCAGTGTCTCTACCTTTATGAGACTTCGTGTGTAAAGGAGAAGCACAGACAGTACAGGCTCTAGCCCTCGGCAGTGGGGAGGGGCTGATGGAGATGGAGGGGACATAGGTGACATGCCAGTGGAAGCTGAGTGGTGAGGAGGAGTAAGCCAGGTGAAGGTCAGCAGAGTGTTCCGACATTACCCTTCCCTGCCCTCTCTGATTCTGACCCAGAACCTCCATGGAGCCCTCCACGTTTCTCAGCTAAGCATCCCATTGTCTCATTTTCTCCTCTATCCCAGCCTCCCTCCCAGGTACACCTGCAGACGCTGGCCCTCCACACCCTGCCAGCTTCTGTGTCTCCCTCTGTGGTCCCCCAAACTGACCCCCAGCAGCCCTACTGACACTTC
>CAUYRH010012474.1:0-14741 GCA_963574655.1 Perodicticus potto | reverse complement strand
TTGTATAATTCTTTTGTTTTCAATTTCATTTAATTCTGCACTCTAATTTTTGTTATTTCTTTTCTTCTGCTGGATTTGGGGTTGGAATGTTCTTCCTTCTCCAGTTGCTTAAGATGTCCCAGTAAGTTGTTAACTTCCTCTCTTTCCGTTTTCTTGAGGAAGGCTAGCAGTGCTATAAATTTCCCACTTAGAACTGCCTTTGCAATATCCCAGAGGTTCTGATAATTCATGTCTTCATTGTCATTTTGTTCCAAAAATTTGGTAATTTCCTTCTTAATCTCATTATGACCTGGCTATCCTTCAGTATAAGGTTATTTAGCTTCCACGTTTTTGTATGAGTATGCAGATTCCTGCTGTTATTGAGTTCAACGTTTATTCCATGATGGTCGAAGAAGATGCAAGGAATAAATTTCTATTCTTTTAAATTTACTGAGGTTAGACTTGTGACCTAAGATGTGATCGATTTTGGAGTATGTTCCATGGGGTGATGAGAAGAATGTGTATTCAATTTTATTAGGATAAAATGTTCTGTAGATGTCTGTTAAATCCAGATGTTGAATGGTTAAGTTTAAATCTAAAATTTCTTTACTTAGCTTCTTTTTTGAGGATCTATCCAACATTGCGAAAGGAGTATTAAAATCTCCAACTACTATGGAGCTGGAGGAAATCAAGTTGCTCGTGTCTATTAGAGTTTTTCTTATAAATTGAGGCACATTCTGGTTGGGTGCATTAACAATAATAACTGAAATCTCACCATATTGAGTAGTACCTTTAACAAATATGAAATGCCCGTCTTTATCCTTCTTTACTTTGGTTGGTTTAAAGCCTATTGTATCTGCGAATAAAATTGCAACACTGGCTTTTTTCTGTTTTCCATTTGCCTGGAATATAGATGACCATCCCTTCACCTTGAGTCTAAATTTATCTTTTACGGTAAGATGAGATTCTTGTATTCAGCAGATATCTGGCCTGAGTTTTTGTATCCAGTCAGCCAACCTATGCCTCTTTAGAGGATGATTTAAAGCATTCACGTTAATTGAAAACAATGACAAATCTTTAGAAAGTCCAGTGGACATTTTTAATCCTTTCATCACTGTGGAAGTTGAAATTTGATGAAAAGTTTCTGGGTGAATTAACTTTTGTGGTGGAGGATTATGATTATGATTATGGAGGATAGGTCTGAGAATATCCTGGAGAGCTGGTTTAGTTATAGCAAATTTCTTCAACATGTTGAAGTTGTTAAAGTATTTAATTTCTCCATCATAAATGAAACTCTGTTTAGCTGGGTATAGGATCCTGGGTTGAAAGTTCTTTTGTTTTAGGAGATTAAAAGTCATTGACCATTCTCTTCTAGCTTGAAAGGTTTGATCAGAGAGATCTGCAGTTATTCTAATATTCTTCCCCTTGTAGATAATGGATTTCTTACGTCTGGCTGCCCTCAGAATTTTCTCCTTCCTATTTACTTTACTGAAGTTAATTATGATGTGCCTGAGGGATGTCTTATTCGGGTTGAGTTGTGCTGGGGTTCTGAAACTGTCTGCTGTCTGAATTTCAGAATCTCTTGGCATGTCTGGAAAGTTCTCTTTCATAAGGAAAGAAGAGACTCTGTGCCTTGTGATGCCACTTCGTTTTCAGGTATCCCTATAAGGCAAATATTGATTTTCTTTGAGTTATCCCAGAGCTGTCTGAAAGAATGATCCATTTTGCCTTCCATTTCTCTTCCTCTTTGGAAGTTTGGGAGCATTCAAAAGCTTTGTCTTCCATGTCAGAAATCCTTTCTTCTGCTTGCTCCATTCTGTTACTGAGGGATTCTACTTTATTTCTCAGATCTTTGAGGGCTGCAACTTCTTGTCTCAATGTGTGAAAATATTTGGTCATTTTGTCTTTGAATTTGTTGTATTCTTGAGACATATTTTGGGTCATCTTTTGGATTACTGCTTGAAATTCTAATTCCATCTTTTCCTCCATTCTGCTGATCTTATTTGCTATCCAGACTCTGAATTCGATTTCTGACATCTCAGTCATTTGCTTATACAAAAGATCTTGTGGTATATGTACCTTGTCATTCCTTGGGGGAGTTGATCTACTCTGATTATTCATATTGCCAGAGTTTTTCTGTTGATTCCGCCTAATGATTATTTTTCACTGTTGCCTACGACCGTCCTCAGAGTTGGGGAGGTTTCTCTCCCAGATCAGACCCTGGCAGGATCACTGTGTTGTTGCTGGATCTTTGTAGGGAGTGACCCTGTGTAGGTTCTCTGGGGCTTCCCCACCCCGGTAGTTCTGCTGTGGGAGCAGCTCCAGAGTGTGGCAGGCCCAGATCAAGCAGCAGGGCGTGGTTTGGGGCACCCAGTGGCCTTTGCAAAGGGAGCTTGTGCCTCCAGCAGTCTCTGTCTGGGAGGAGGACTCTGGAGAGAAGGTGGTGGGCCTAGGGCATGGATCGGAGCCAGGTGGGGTCCCAGCAGGAGGCAGGCTGAGGCCCGGTGGGGCACAGATCTGCACCAGGAGGGAGTCTCAGCAGACTTCCTGGCCACTGCTGGCAGAGGGCCAAGTCCCAGTGGGGTGCCAGTCAGGGCCCCGCAGGGGTCCCAGTGGAGTGGAGTTCCTGGCCACTGTGGGTGGCGGGCCTGGGGCACAGATTGGATCCTGGCAGGGGTCCTGGCAGGTGGCAGGCCAAGGCCTGGCGGGGCACAGATCGGTTCTGGGAGGGAGTTCCAGCAGACTTCCTGGCCGCTGCTGGCAGCAGGTCAAGGGCCAGCGAGGTTCCAATCAGGGCCATGCAGGGGTCAGGGCAGAGTGAAGTTCCTGGCCGCTGTGGGCGGTGGGCCAGGGGCATGGATCGGAGCCTGGCAGGGATCTCGGAGGGCCACAGCCGAGACACTGCAGGGCACAGATCGGCATCATGCGGGAGTCCTGGGGGACTTCCTGGCCGCTGCTGGCGGCAGGCTAAGGCCCGCTGGGGTGCAAATCGGGGCATGTGGGAGTCCTGGAGGAGTTCCTGGCTGCTGCTGGCATGAGCCAAGGTCTCGCGGGTGTCCTGATTGAGTTCCTGGCTGCTGCAGGCGGTGGGCCTAGGCCCTGTGGGGCACAAATCAGAGCCGTGCAGGGGTCCCGGTGGCGTCCCTGGCCTGGGACTGCCCAGGCTTGGTGGAGTCCTGGTGTCTCTTACCTGGTGGGTTGCCTGGTCCAGCAGACGGGGAGGGTGAGCGCTGCTCAAGTCCTCCTCCCTCAGTTTCAGCAGTGGTTGTGGTCAGGCTTCTGGTGTGTCAGGTAAGCAGGGAAGGGAGTCCTGGAAGTTCAGAATGGCGGAAAACTTTAGTTCAGTTTTTCTGCCTGAAGCTTGGTTTCTGGACGTTGTAAGCTTGCCTCAGGGGTGCAGTTATCACTTCTCTCTCTCTCTCTCTCTCTCTCTCTCTCTCTCTCCTGGGCTCCCAGTCTTCAGCTCAATTGGGCAGTTTCTAGAGGTTATCTTTCCTTTTGGACAGGACCCTGTGTTGGAAGCTGCTTCCATTAGGCCATCTTGCCCCTTCCCCCCATGAACAGCTTTTTTATGTCAACCACACCTCAATCAAGTAGTTAAGAAAAAATTCAAGCACTGTGTCATATCCTCCAAAGCCTTACAGAATTTTCTGCTGGCCCCCTTTTTCTAGGCTTACCTCTTGCTGAGTTGGCCTTCGTCTTCTGCATTCCAGATTGGTGGTCTCCTTGCTGCTACTTGATCCTAAATTCATTCTTGCCTCAGGGTCTTTTCATTTATTGTCCATCTTTTCCACTAATTCTTTCCACCACCTTCTTCTCATCTTAGGTCTATGTTTACATGTTTCCTCCAAAGAGAGGCTTCCTCTGATGACTCTAATTTTAAACCCCTCTTCCCCCAGCTTATTTTATTTTAGATACTTGCTTCTCTTGTGTTATATTATTTACTTACAGGTTAAAAGACAAAGCCTTCAAATCTACAGTATAAATTACCTAAAGGAAGGGATTTCTAACTGTATTGTCTGCTGTCATTTGGAGGAGTGCTATCATAGAAAAGGCACTTGACAAATAGCTTGAGGGCTAGGAAAATGAACCTAGTGTGTTCCTGGGCAGGATAAATTATGTAGTTGGGCAGGTTGATGTCTATATAGAATCCTATGACAGCTTTAGAACTGATCTTAGAATGTAGATACACATTGTATTAGAGTGAGTCGGGGAGCTAAGTGTACTAACAGCCACACCATTCACTAGATCTCTCTCTCTCTCTCTCTCTCTCTCTCTCTCTCTCTAGAAGGTAAGTAACTATCACTTGACAGTAATTTCTGCTCAGTTCTGCCTGAAGACTTTTGCAGGTGATAGATTCTGGGGCAACTAAATATTTTACTAACACAAACTTAGTGTGCCTGAAAACCTTAAGGAAATGGCTGTGAAGATGTCCCAAAGAGAACCAGGGAACCAAGAGCAAGTGGGTTATAGCTGGCCTGTGGAAACCTCATACCACCTGAACTGCCAGGAAAACAATGTGATCGAAATGCCTGCTTCCATTTGAAAATGTGGTTACAAAACAGAGTCTGCCTTGGGCTGTTGAGACAGTGACAAGTGAAATGTTGGTTGGTCCCCATGCATTATTTTTAAAGTATTTGCCAATATGGAACAACTCCAGTTGTGTTCAACTGCCATGCCACCCATGACATTGAGATTCCTTTCGCTGCACTGAGTCCCATCTCATCTCAATTACTGTTTTCTACCTTACCCAGTAATGACCCAATTAAGAGAGAGCCTAAAGGTGAACAGACAAGGATTCAGATTGGCTAAGTTGCAGATATTATAGCTAAAGAGTGAGCCCATATAGAAAATATAGGATGGGAGCTCTTGTCCTCATTTACAGGAACACAGTTAGGCTTTGTCAGGACATGTTTATAGTTCAGACACTCTTGAATGTAAAGGTATTTGCAATAGCTAAAACATGGTCACATGTAATTTCTGGTTAAAGCCTTCCTATAAAACAGTCCATAAATGATCATTGCTATGCCAAGAAAACCAAAAGCACTTACAAGAACATTTAGCACTTATAACTCAAAGCATTTCGTAATCTTCTATTGGTCAAATCTCTCTGGAGAGGAGGTCAGTAATTCTCTCATTATCCTACTAAGGAAACAAGTCAGCTGTTGTTCCCAATGTATTGGTTAATCGATACCTGGAGTTAAAATGCAAAGCATTCTTATTCCAGGGACCATGCTGAGACAACAACAAATTTGGGCATCGGAATATTATAAGTTCTGGAGGTAACCAGTGTGATGAAATCATTTCCTGGTGACAGGATATGCATATGTATAAAGTCAAGAAAAAATAGGAATTCTCAATTGCACTTCAAGCCAGACATTTGTTCATTTAGGATTTATAAGTTTCAATAATGCATGAGTTGAAGAAAGGAAAAGGAAATAAGAGATTGGATAACACAGAAGAAAAATTGCAAAGTAAAAATAGAATCTGAGCATATATAAAATTAGCTTAGTCATGTTTTTAATTTGACAGCTCTCTGTCTCTGAAGAAAGGTAAAGGTTTCAGAATATCTCATATAAAAAAGTTCTTAACAGAACATGGTGATAAATTATATGCCATAAATTTAGTATCTAAAGGGAATATATCAAACAAATGGAAGGATGTTGGTACTCTGGCTCAGAATAGCAGGATTGTCAAGATATTATCTTAGGTCAAGCTGAAAAATGAATAAAATTTCTATTTTTATTTGCCATTTAACTTCAGAAACATATACCATCTCTCCCCCACCTACCACATACACATAAGCAATAACTGACCACATCACACCATTATTACAGATATTACCCTTGAATGAATTTTTTATCCTTTCCTTGCCTTGTGTTCTGCCAGTTTGTGAGTTTTAATTTCAATTTAATTGGACTAAGATCCAGTAAAATCCTCTGTTTTGTGAAACCTTTAATATTTCATGGACATTTTTATTTGAAATTAATTAAATGCAAAACAAGACAAACTCAAAGAAACAACATTTCAAAAAGCAACCATATTCTTATTCTTAGGTTGTTTTAAAAAAAAAATCAATCTCTTACAATTTCAGAGTGGGTAGGACAAAGAATTACTTTCTATGAATCCACTAAAAACTATTTGTATTGTTCTAAAACAAGTTACTATCCCCTAGTTTATTATTTTTAAAAGATTCATATTCTTCTTTTAGACATGGCCTAGTTCATTTTTGAGCTAATATATGTTTTAATCTGTTTAAGGTTTGGAGATATTGGCTCTATTTCATTTAATATTTCTTGATATGCAGTAATTTGCCTAAATTTAAAGTGGTATCTCTACAGTACCTGCTTGTCCCATGTGCAATGTACATAGACCACCAACGTCACCAGTTCTCTTTTTAAGAAAAAAATCTTGGTTAATATAAACTACATGTTTTTTGGTCTTAATAGTTGTGAGTATTAAGGGTTGGTTTGTGAGTAGCAAATTTAAGAGATGATTTTTTTTTCCTGAAAGAAAAAAAAAGGCAGTATTCTCCTGGAGATTTGCTCCCAGCTTGCCTAAAGATGCCAGTTCTGTGCACATTGATCTGAGTGCCATTCATTCAGGTTCTAGAATCCTCAGCTCCTGTGATTAAGTATGCAAATATTGCCTCTGCTGTTGCTTTACTCATTCCACCTAATCCAGAGATTGACTCTGAGCCTTCAGCACCAGACGTAGGCAATCCAAAGACTTCAGAAGAATTCTTTTGCCAAATATATATTTTGCAAATATAGGCTAATCAATCATTCTTTTTATAAATACACCCACAAGGTGTTTTCTGCCAATTTTCTTCTTTCATTCAATGTGGTCTGACAAGTTGTTTTATGACAGGAAAATTGCTATGGGAGACCGTTTGCATATTTCTGAATATCTAGGATGGGCATAGGGCCCATCTGCAAGCATACAGGCCCTACTGCTTAAAAACATCTATGAAACAAATTTTCCACCTTCAGTTATCCATTCACTTTAAATTTACCTCAAGTCAAATCCTCAAAATATAGGGAGAACAGGGAGTGCAGAATGTACTTTCCAAAATGGGTATACCAAATTAATAGAAGCATTAATTGTATGGATGTAGAGTAGCAGGATTTGCAAGATACTATTTGAAGATAACACGAAGATAAATGAAAAATCCTTCTATTTTTATTTACCATTGTGTTTCAGAACATATACAGGAGGTCCAGCAGGTTTTAGGGGAGTGAGTAATAAATAAACGCAGTCGTTGACTTTATCAGGTACCTGCCTAGGCCTTGTACCAACTCACTCTCTCTGAGAAAAACCCCCATGAATGTAATGAGGTAGGTCTCTGGAAGCCCTATTTTACTACATGATCCTAATGGCCTACACATCTGGGCAGAGCTATTAGGACACCAATTCAAACTGCTCAGTTTTTCCATCCTAAAATCTGTAATTTGGCAACAAGGCAGCCATCCACAAACATGGGAGACTACAACCTAGAGACATGTGAGTCATGGTTTCCCAAAGCCCAGCTTCATTTCTGTCCTTCCTTTTCATGCATTATAAACTTCCTTTTTATTTTTCTTAATTTAGTTAAACTTGGTTTCTGATCCATTTCTCTAATACAAAGGAGACCAACAGATATTAAAAAGAAAAGAGCTTTGAATATGTGTTGACATCAAAGAATTATATTTAAGCCATTTTCACTAAGGTACATCATTTGGGAATTACAGATACTTCCTCTGCCACCACCCACAAATTATTCTCACTGTCATATCACCTATACTTTCCATATTATTCCAAAAATAAAATTAGTAATCACATATTAGAGTGTTACGGCTTTGCTGAGCAATGAAGAGTAAGTTGACTTGTCTTAGACTTTGGAAAGAAGTAAGTAAACATAATGGTTTCTATTAGCCAATGAGCCTGCTTTGTTTTTGCGCTTTCTCCTTCTATTTTTATTATTTTTCTTAGTCCTTAAGTGCTCACTAGAATTCCCACATTGTACATTAATTTTGGAGAGAAAGCTTGTTAAAGAAGGCACACTATTTTTCTTTAAGTCTAAACAAGTGAAATGACCTCCACAATAGGGAATTGGGACAATCTGTTTTGTTCTTCTAAACATCTCTGCTCATCTGTAGCATGCTGGCATGCAGTAAATGTTAAAGATCTGTCACAGATACTGCATGGTGGTAATATGCCTTACTAAAGGGGAAAAAAAAAAACCTGACAATCACCAATAGTAGAAGCAACAATGAGGGTGGCAGAGTCAGCCCAAGGGTCCTGGTCCCTACGTGCCTCCAGTCTCCTGACAGCCAGGCCAGTGCCCTCATGCTGCCCTCAGGGCACTCCATCTGGTCTCCTCCATCAGCCATTATGATTTAAGCTTCCAAAGAGACTTCTTCCTGCCCTCTTGCCACATTAAATCTTACAGTTTCTCAGTCCTGATCCTATTTTTACTGTGATTCACTCACCTTAGTCCACCAATGATATAAGGAGGTTTATGAGAGTATGTTTTTAAAAATAGAAAATTTTTATAAATTAAGAATCAGATCCAGAAAAATGTATTTAAAAGCAAGAATGACACCCCTACTCCAATTTCTTCAGAAACTAAAGAGAAATATAGCAGTTTATCCAAAATATCTCATTAGATCTAAAATATGTCTAGACCAACCCCTAAAGGAAAGAGAAATAAATGGTTGTCTCCTTTAAGCTCTGTATTCCAGAGGTCTTTAATACTCGAAGTGTAATACAGGTCTCCCAGCCTCAGAGGTTGGTCTCCCTCAAGATCTACCCTCCATTCCTCAGCAGCACATTTCTCCAGACCTGACTTTGCCAATCTATGTAGTAGCAGAATGTCATGGAACTTCTACTAAGACAGTCCAAGATAGATTTTGGCATAGTCCAGTGCATGTGGTCTTTCCAAGTTTGGCTTCTTTTGAGTTCAAACTGTAATCTTGATGTTAAATTTGTCTAATGTCAAATCAGTGAGTAATGGAACACACACACACAAACAACATAAGCCCCCCCCCCAAAAAATTAGGATTTAATATAAATTAAATCAACAATTGCTCATTTAATAATTTTTTTGTTAGAGACAGAGTTTCATTTTGTCACCCTCAGTAGAATGCCATGGCATCACAGCTCACAGGAACCTCTAGCTCTTGGGCTTAGGCGATTCTCTTTCCTCAGCCTCCCGAGGAGCTGGGACTACAGGCGTCCGCCACAACGCCCTCATTTAATAATTTTATATGACAATCACTACATCTTATATATTTTCTCAGTATTATTTACATCTGTCTTTGAGATAGGTAATATTTTCTTGGCACTCTCCATAGGTAGCTTATCTTCACTCATTGTCCAAGAAGTCTACCAGAACCCTTGCTATCATATCTGTATTCTAATAAGAAGGAGAGGGTCACAAAGAAGGGCATACCCACTTTTGCTAGCAATACTTTTCAGAAGTTATATGTGCTACTTCTGTTTATATCTTCCTGGGTATAACCGCAGCAAGAAAGTCTGAGAAGTGGGGCCTTTATTATAGGTAGACATCTACCTCACTAAAGATTGTGAGTTCTACAAATACTGCTGAGGAAGAAGAGGACAACTAACAGTCTTTGACACAGGAGGAGTTTTCCAAAATTGATCTTTAGGAGGACCTAACACTGAGGAACAACTCTCTACTTAATTTTATGTACCATAAACAGCAAACCTAGAAGTATGATGCTTATTCATTTGTTTGACACTTCTGCTATATACACACAGATGGCCAATATTTACCAGAAAACTAGAAGAGAGAAATGCAGACCAAAATTTCCACTGCTACTAAACTAGCCATATACATTACCCCTTCTCTAATGAGACAAAAATGGTACATCTATGAGAACCAAGTGTTTCTAGACACTAGGGCTTGGAACATATGAACAAGTATCATAGTGGGCCTTTGTATAGGATACATGAGTCATGTAGCATCAAGACCTTGTTGCTTTATCAGTTTCTTAATGGACAGACATTAGCTTAACTCTATTCAGCTAAGATATAAATGAAAAGTAACATACTTTAACATTTTAAAATGCTCCAAAATATGTATGCCAGTAGTGAGGTATTTTTCATGTGTGATGGGAAAGAAGAGCTTTATAGTTTCCCTTCAAATCATGCCCCCTGAGTTGTACACAAAGTCATTAAAGTCACTGTGATGGAAAGGTCCAAAGGGCAGACTTCCCTCTCATCCTCTTCTTCTCATTCAAGTTTCATCACTCCCAATGTTTTATTTGACTTTACTAGCTCTCATTTATCTTCCTCCTCTCTGAAATCTCCACTATACTTAGCCTGTGTCAAGTTGCTTAACAATATATGCTATCTGCTAATGTTTCATGCAAGCTGAGGTGCTGGTACACACAGGAGTCTTGGGTCTCTTTGTAAACCTCCATGGTCTTTAGAGTGCTAAGTGCTTAATAAATACTTATTAAATAACTGATACTTCTTTTGTGTTAGAGCCTAGATAGTTACACAAGTGCTTTGTACCTGAATGGTAATTAAAACGATTCCATTTGATGAGAGATAAAGTGACCAGGAGCAGTAGAAGAAAAAAGTGTGTACCCCCTATAATGAATAAACATAGTAAAATACTTACCCACAGATTATTACTGGTATTGTGTGTATGAGTGCATATGAATGCATGTTTGAAACATGTACAGATCTAATGAGTAGGCATTTATGTGCTGTAATTTGGAAGACACTTCTTGGCTGTCGTGAAAAATTTATATTCTCATTGCATTTACTTTCAAGTTTCATTATTAAAGTGAAAAAGTTTAAACAAGAAAGAGGGAACACTGTCTCTCTCCAAAGATTCATTAAAAAGCACATTATTTTGAAGCCACTCTTAGCTGTTTCTGGTAGGTAATAAGATTATCAGATTAACTAATAGACAAAATAAGGAAGGCCAGACTTCTAGAGGGGATTATACAGAAGGGAATGGCTTGAGATTTAAACCTTGCCTCTTCAAAACCATTTTAAAGAGGGAGGGGCAAGACAGCCAACTGAAAGCAGCTTCCTTAAGAGGCTCCTATCCAAAGGGAAGTATAGTGTCCAGAAAATGCCCAATTAAGCAGAAGACTGGGAGCCCAGCCGAGAGAGAAGTGATAACTGCTGGTCACCTCTGCTGAGGCAAGCTGTGACTCCAAGAAAGAAAGCTGCAGGTACAAAATTCATCTGAAAGGAAAACTATCCATCCCCTCCCCCAAGGAAGCCGTGGTCTTTTGGGGTTTTTTTGGTTCCTCTCTTTGTTCTCTTCGTTTGGTCCTGTGGGTTTTCTACAGATGAGCAGCGAACTGTGGACCTATTGCCTCACCCCACAGGAGAGTGCTATGGGAAGTGGGGACTGCTTACCCTGAGAGAACCTGCTGTGTCTCTGAACGCTCTCTCACTAGGCAGAACAATTGAACTAAAGTTTTCCCTGCAATTCTGAACTTTCAGTGTGCCCTTCCACCTCTTACCTGATGAACCAGAAGTCTATCCCATGCTGAGACTGTGAGAGGAGGTTCTCGAGCAGCGTCCCCCCTCCTTGTCAGCGGGACTAAATGCCTCACCCCACAAGAGACTTGGGGGGCTACCCCAAGCTTCCCCTCTCAACCACCCATGCAGCTGGTGACTCCACCAAGCACCCACCATCCCCCAGGGGGCTGGGCCACTTGGGCGGACCACCACCAGAGTTTCTGCTGGCACGCACGACCCCCTAGCAGGCCGAACTGCCCGGGCAAGTGGAACCACCCACTGCCAGAGTCTCTGCCAAATGCACGTGACCCCCCAGAGGGCCTGGCTGCCTGGGCAGGCGGGTGAGCCTGCTGCCAGAGTCTTCACCAAGCGTGCATGACCTCCAAGTGGGCCATGACCCCTGGGCACCCAAGCCCTTCCTAGCCAATGCCGCCCTTGCCAGGGGCTCCAGAAGCCACACAACTCAAGTCCTCCTCCCGCTCCATGCCCTCCTTGCCTCCACACTAGACCACCACATCTGATCAGGGTCTCGGGAAGCCACATGACTTCAGATCCTCCCTCCAGTGCCCTCCCTACCTCTGTGCAGAGCCCTCCACCCTGCCAGAGACTGTTGGAGCCATAGGCTCTCTTTGCCAAAGTCACTGGGTGCCAGGCAGTTCCAGAATCATGTACACCTTCCTCAGCCTTCCTGCTGGATCCATGTGTACCACACTCCGCTCCGGAGTTGCTGCCACAGCCAAAACTCCCTGGCTGGGGCAGCCCCAGAGGAGCTACACAAGGTCAATTCCTATAAATATCCAGCAACAATAGAGTGATCCTGATGGGGTCCAATCTTAGAGAGATACCTCTCCAACCCTGAGGATGGCCAGAGACAACAGCGAAAAACTCTGGCAATATGAATAATCAGAGTAGATCAACTCCCCCAAGGAACAATAAGGCAGACACAGCACAAGATCCCATGCATAAACAAATGGCTGAGATGTCAGAAATCGAATTTAGAATCTGGATAGCAAATAAAATCAATAGAATGGAGGAAAAGATGGAACTAGAATTTCAAGCAGTAATCCACAAGATGTCTCAAGAATTCAACCAAGAATTCAACCAATTCAAAGATAAAATGACCAAAGATTTTCACACATTGAGACAAGAAGTTGCAGCCCTCAAAGATCTGAGAAATAGAGTAGAATCCCTCAGTAACAGAATGGAGCAAGCAGAAGAAAGGATTTCTGACAATGAAGACAGAGCTTTTGAACATTCCCAAATGCTCAAAGAGGAAGAGAAATGGAAGGCAAAAATGGATCATTCTCTCAGAAAGCTCTGGGATAACTCGAAGAAAACCAATATTCGTCTTATACAGATACCCGAAAGTGACAAGCTGGATTTACAAGACACAGAGTCCCTTCTTCTTGAGATTATGAAAGAGAACTTTCCAGACATGCCAAGAGATTCTGAAATTCAGATAGCAGACAGTTTCAGAACCCCAGCACGACTCAAGCTGAATAAGACATCTCCCAGGCACATCATAGTTAACTTCACCAAAGTTAATATGAAGGAGAAGATTCTGAAAGCAGCCAGATGCAAGAAAACCATAACTTACAAGGGGGAGGACATTAGAATAACTGCAGATCTCTGCTCAAACCATTCAAGCTAGAAGAGGATGGTCATTGACTTTTAATCTCCTAAAACAAAATAACTTGCAACCCAGGATCCTATATCCAGCCAAACTGAGTTTCATTTACGATGGAGAAACTAAATACTTTAATGACATCCACATATTGAAGAAATTTTCCATAACTAAACCAGCTCTCCAGAATATTCTCAGACCTATCCTCCATAATGACCAAGGTAATCTTCCACCACAAAAGTAAACTCACTCAGAAACTTTCATTCAAATTCCAACTTCCACAATGGCGAAAGGATCAAAAATGCCCACTGGACTTTTGAAAGGCGTATTATTATTCTCAATTAATGTGAAAGATTTAAATTGTCCTCTAAAGAGGCACAGGTTGGTGGACTGGATACAAAAACTCAGGCCAGATATCTGCTGCATATAAGAATCTCATCTTACCTGAAAAGATAAATATAGACTCAAGGTGAAGGGATGGTCATCTATATTCCAGGCAAATGGAAAACAGAAAACAGCAGGTGTTGCAATCTTACTCACAGATACAATAGGCTTTAAACCAACCAAAGTAAGTAAAGATAAGGATGGACACTTCATATTTGTTAAAGGTAATACTCAAAATGAAGAGATTTCAATTATTAATATTTATGCACCCAACCAGAATGCGCATCAATTTATAAGAGAAACTCTAACAGACATGAGCAACTTGATTTCCTCCAGCTCCATGCTAGTCGGAAATTTAAACACCCCTTTAGCAGTGTTGGAAAAATCCTCCAAAAAGAAACTAAGCAAAGAAATTTTAGATTTAAACTTAACCATCCAAAATTTGGATTTAACAGACACCTACAGAACATTTCTTCCCAACAAAACTGAATACACATTCTTCTCATCAGCCCACGCATCATACTCCAAAATTGATCACATCATAGGTCACAAATCTAACCTCAACAAATTTAAAAAATTAGAAATTATTCCTTGAATCTTCTCAGGCCATCATGGAATAAAAGTTGAACTCAATAACAACAAAAATCTGCTTACTCAGACAAAAACATTGAAGCTAAACAACCTCATGCTGAAGGACAGATGGGTCATTGACAAGATTAAGAAGGAAACTTGCAAATTTTTGGAACAAAATGACAATAAAGACACGAATTATCAGAACCTCTGGTATACTGCAAAGGCTGTCCTTCGAGGGAAATTTATAGCACTACAAGCCTTCCTCCAGAGAACAGAAAGAGAGAAAGTTAACAACTTAACAGGACATCTCAAACAACTGGAAAAGGAAGAATATTCTGATCCCAAATCCAGCAGAAGAAAAGAAATAACCAAAATTAGAGCAGAATTAAATGAAAGATTAGCCCACATAACAAAATCCCCAAAACAGAGATGTTGGCATGGATGTGGAGAAAACGGAACACTTCTACACTGCTGGTGGGAATGCAAACTAATATGGTCTTTTTGGAAAGATGTTTGGAGAATACTCAGAGATCTAAAAATACACCTGCCATTTGATCCTATAATTCCTTTACTTGGTATATACCCAGAAGACCAAAAATCACATTATAACAAAGATACCTGTACCAGAATGTTTATTGCAGCCCAATTCATAATTGCTAAGTCATGGAAGAAGCCCAAGTGCCCATCGATC
>CAUYRH010012470.1:0-43387 GCA_963574655.1 Perodicticus potto | reverse complement strand
TATCACCACAGTAAAGATTACGTTTCGATTTTGGAAGGAACACATGCAAACCATAGAACTAACTTTTTTTTTTTTTTTTTTTTTGAGACAGAGCCTCAAGCTGTCACCCTGGATAGAGTGCTATAGCATCACAGCTCACAGCAACCTCCAATTCTTGGGCTCAAGCGAGTCTCTTGCCTCCGGCTCCCAAGTAGCTGAAACTACAGGCACCCGCCACAATGCCTGGCCATTTTTTTTGGTTGCAGCCGTCACTGTTGTTTGGCGGGTCGCGGCTGGATTCGAACTTGCCAGCCCAGGCGTACGTGGCTGGCGCCTTAGCCAGAACTAACTTTTTAAACTCAGGCAAGTTGCTTAACCTTTCTAAGCCTCAGTTTTCTTTTTTGTAAAATAGGGGTCATCACAGTACTTACTTTGAAGAGCTGCTGTATTGATCACGAGATAGCACATACAAAGCCCTCAGGACCATGTTTGACTGCAGTAAAGTGAAAACAGTGTTTGTTGTTATTATTTATAAAGGATCATTCCAATGTCGTTGTTACTAGTTAGCTACACGAATTAGGAAAAGACCATCAAATCTAAGATAGCATCATCTGTAAAACACTGGGCTCTATTACGCATTAGATACATTCGATGGGATACCATGCAGTCTCGACCACAGTACAGGGTAACAACCAGGAGCATTTACCATGCAGTGGTGAGAAAACACTTTAGAATCTTCAGCAACCCACCTACAAATGAACACTTAAATAATCATGCATCTTAATGAGGGGGAATACATTCTGAGAAACGCATCCTCAGGAGATTTCGCTGTTGTGCGTGCCTCCCAGAGCACACGTACACAAACCTAGATGGGATCACCCACTGCACACCTAGGCTGTGTGGGATGCTCTATTGTTCCTGGGCTCCAAATCCATGCAGCATGGGACTGTCCTGAATACGGTGGGCAATTATAGCACAAGCAAAATATCTGTGTATCTAAACACATCTAAACAGGAAAAAAAACAGTAAAAAATATGATACAATTTTGTGAGACCACTATCCTACATGTGGGGTCTGTCATTGATCAAAATGTCATTATGTGGCACATGACTTTTCCTTTGGAAAAAAACTGCCTATCGTCAATTTTAATTAAAACTGAACCTTCAACTTTTAAAAAAAAAAGAAAAACAAAACAAAACTGAATCTTCAACTGAGAGGGCTTGTCTTTTCACCTCCAGGCTAGTGATGTTTGCTGCCAACAGTGCCTTGGCCTTGGTACTACCTGGTGAGAAGGCCGGAGTGATGTACATTTCCCCAGTTCCTACCCCTTGCCTCTCACGGCCAACTTTTCCAGCTTTTCTTTATCATCATAGTTCTTCCCTCTCCCGACCCACCAGGGGAGAGGGAAAATTGAACACAACATCCCTAGTAAACACTGTGAAACTCAGAGCTATTTTTGCATTTCAAGTTTAAGAATCTTGGGAGTTAATGGTGGTGAAATGGGTTTGCAAATTTGAATCAGGAAACTAAAATTCAGAAGAACATGTGCCCCAGGGACACATGAAAAAGTGGTTTTTAAGTGCTATCTTGAGTACTTCTTAATCTTCAGCAATTATTGTTCATAGAATCACTATGATAATAGCATGCTGATAGAGTCATCATAGCTACCATTACTGTAATCCTCCACTTATGAACTGCTTGAACAAAAAGTCAAGTGTGATTAGGAAAGTCTGCCTGAAACCCAGAAGACCTGCAAATCTGCATCCATCCTACCTTCTAGAGAAAAGAAATAACTTGTGAAAGTCACGTTGAAAAATTTAGTTAAATACATTCATACATGTTCGTTCAAAGTGCAAAGCAATATCCATAGAGGTGGAACAAGTATATAAAGTATTTGCTATGGGGAAAGGAGTTGTTAGAAGTTAAAACTTCACTAAAAACTGGTCCAAGTCCACTTAAAGTCATTTTCTTCAAGCTAAATCCAAACCGATGAAGATATTAATCTCTAACAACCAAGGAGCATTTATGTTGTTCTCATGTAGAATGAGCCAATCCCAGTTTCTTACAAAACCAGGTCTATGCTGGTGATTCACCTAAACAAATGCATCTATTTTGATGATCTTTCTTAGAAGAGGCAGTAAACTCATTTTATGACTTTAGAAGGTCAATCAACAGGTAACACAGGAAGGCAGAGTTTACGTTATTCACAAGAATTGCTTCCACTATGGTGAAATATACATAACATAAATTTATCATATGGCCGTTCTTTTTTTTTTATTATTAAATCATAGCTGCGTACAATGGGGTACAATGTGCTGGTTTCATATACAATCTGAAATGTTTTCATCAAACTGTTTAACATAGCCTTCATGGCATTTTCTCATATGGCCGTTCTTAAGTGTATAGTTCATTGGCATTAAGCACATTCACGTTGTTGTGCCACCATCACCACCATCCACCTCTAGATCTTTTTCATCATCCCCAACTAAAACTCTAAAGTACAGGAAACAGGATGTCCCCATTCTCCCCTCCATACCTCCAAGCCCCTAGTAGTCACTACTCTACGTTCTATCTCTGGGAAGCTGATGATTCTAGTTACCTCCTGTAAGATGTCCTTTGCATCTGGCTTATTTCAAAATACCTTCAAAGTTCATCCATGTTGAAGCCATGTATCAGAACTTCCTTCTTTCTTGTAGCTAAATTATGTCCCATTGTATGTATATACCACATTTCCACATTTTGTTTAACCATTCTTCCATCAATGGACATTGGGGTTGTTTCCACCTTTTGACTATTGTGAATAGTGCTGCTATGAATACAAGTGTACAATCATCTGTTTGAGTCACTGCTTTCGATTATTTTAGGCATATACCCAGAACTGGAATCGCTGGATCATGGAGTAATTTTATGTCTAATTGTTGGAGGACTGCCATACCATTTTCCACAGCTGCTGCACTATTTTTTACATTCCCACTAGCAATGTACAAAGATTCTAATTTCTTAATATCGTTGCCAAAACTTGTTATTTTCTGGATTTGCTTTTACTTTTTCTATAAGAGCCATCCTAATGGATGTGAAGGAAGAACGTTTAAGAACTAGCGCTGCATCACAGAGTGCTCAGCTGCCCCACGGAGTTGGGGCTGCTGGATACACTCTGAGAAAGATGGGACAGACTCGCGTGTTCACTTATGCAGGTTATGATTGTCCAAGTGTGTCTGGTCACAGGGTGAGTAAAGGCTGAAATCCCGCACATGTGTCACATGCGAAGATGTGAACTGCCTCTTCTGGGGGGAGGCAGTAACTTTTTCTTTCCCAAAAATATGGTCAGCATGCCAAGCCATAGGCGCAGGCTAAGGCACTTTTTTTCACAAGCTATTAATTATTCTGGCTGGCCAACTGCCCATCATAGGGAAGCTACGGACAGCAGAGATTAATGCACAGGGTATCACCTAGTCCAACCAGACTAGATGACGATTAAAGCCCCTTTCAAAGATAGTATTCTGTGGATCTCTTTGATTGTTTTACAAAATGGTCCTCAGATTCTTTGACACACTGCACAGTGACAGTGGGACTCTGTATGAACTCACCTTGAATCTGAGATCTGTGAGTGCTGGGCTAATAGAATGGAGCACAAGTGATGCCATGCCAGTTTCTGGGCCCAGCCCTTAAGAAATTGGCAGCTTCCACTTTCTGTCTTTTGGGACATTCATTCTTGGAACCTAGCCACCATACTGAGAGGAAGACCAAACCACAAGTCTCCACAAGTTTTTGGAGGAGAGATGCACGTGGAGAAAAACTAACTGAACACCAAGCAAGTGAAGTATCACAGAAGTGGGCCTCCTGCCCCACACAGAGTAAAATGAGCTCTCAGACAAGCTCTGCCCAAGTGGCAGAGTGATAAGCCAAGTAAACGAGAGCTGTTGTTTTAAGCCGCTACGTTTGATGGTGACTTGGTTAACCGCAACTGATAACCAGAACATTTCAACAATATGCTGACATCAGCAGTGCACTGGAAGACTCCGAGGCAGGCCTTCCCTGAGGAGCCCCCAATTCTTTCCTGTATGTCACAGACCATGGCCTTTGCCTTTGTCTCCTCTCCCACCTCCAATTTAGGATAAAGTCCCCGCCATGATAAACATAATGAGATCCACTTTCTGCAGAGTCTGAACCCTCATTGTTCAAATTTCTTAAGGGATCACAAGTTTCACTGAGCCACATGCTAGAACCTTCCATAGAGTCACTCTCCTGGGCTCCTTTCTGCCCTGAGCTAGAGGTCTGCAGCCTTAGGGCGTTGGCTTCAAGGGACGGGATAGAAACAAACCATACTTGAGGCAGTCAACTGCTGTCCATTTGGGTCCTCAACTTACTGTGAGCTTAAGAGGATACAGAAGCCAAGCGAAGAGGTGGGGACACAGAGGAGAAACCACCCTTGGAGCCTGGCTCTGTCTCCGGACCCTGGCTCCACCACGGATCACCGAAGTGAGGAAGGGGTGGAGTGCCTCTGCAAGGCCTTTCAGCTTTCTGAGTCTCCTCTGAGAAACTCTCCCCTCTTTCCTCGACCCACCTCCCTTCCTTCAGAAAGGAAACGGTTAAAAGACTCCTGCCCTTCAGGGCCTGGGAGGGGGCGGCAGCTCTGTGCTCCGTGGCGGCTGTGTCCCAGGAGACCTGGAAGGTTAGGACGCTCTCGCGGTCCTAGAGTGGGGTAGAAGGTCCGGGAGCCTTGGGAGGAGAAGAGAGGACAGACGGGAGGCGTGTTCCTCTGGAGTTTTCTTTTTCTTGCGAGCCGGTGCGCGCGCGTACAGTCATCCCTCTGGGCTGGCGATCGTGGAGAGGCGGCGGAGCGGCCGCATCCATCCCACCCGGTCGGCGCCGGAGGCCAGCGGCTGGGCGAGACCTCCCCAGAGAAGCCGTGCCTGGGAAGTTCGCGAAGCCGAGGCAGCCCTGCCTCCGGGACCCCCGCCGCCGTCCGCGCCACCCGCCCGCGCCGGCCCAGTCGCCGCGCGGACCGGGCAGCTGTCTGCGTCTGCCGAGCCCCACGGTCGGTGCGAGTCTTTGCTGTCTGGGTCAAGGTCTGGGGTGGGGGTGGGGAGACGCTTTCTGGGCCCCTGGGTCGGGAGAGATGGGAGCCAGGAGCGTCCTCGCCCGCCGGGCGCCCCTGCAGCCCGGGCTGGCACCCACCTGCCCAGGGGCGCGCCACGGGGTGTGCTCGGGCGACGCGTGGGGCTGGGAACTTCGCCTCCCCGGGCGGGCTTCGCATTTTAAGCAAAGGAAGCCCCGCCGCTTTCCTGGAGTGTCCCTTTCTCCCCGGCAGACAAGAACTTTGAGGAACCTCACGTCCCTGTCGCTTGCTCCAGAGCCCACTTGTGGAGCTGGCTAGGCAGCACTTCTTGCTCGTTTATGCCTTTTCCCCCGCACCCCCAGGTGATGCCAAGCGTAGCCCAGGGCGCCTGGCGTGAGGGACTGATGTGCCCCGGAAGACCCTGAGCGTAGCTGGTTTGGGAAACCAGCCCTCGGAGGTCTGGGCGTTTTGTTCTGCGCTCTCCTTTCAAGGGCACTTGTTGCTTTTCACGTGCAGAAAACAAGGGCTGTTTCTAGATAATCAGTCTGTTTACACCATCCTAATGGCTTTCTCCTGAGAGAGTTGAGGGTGGGAGGAATATTAAAGTCAGGCGCTGTCACTAAGGAGAGTTGCTAATTTCTTACCCAGAGAGCAAAACCACAGAAAACTTGTAAAAAGTTCAGAGTTTGTTTAGATTTTCCCCTGCTAGTAGTTGTTCATGTGTTAGCTAATTGGGAAACACCTTGGCAATCATTTTATGTAAATTAAACGCTTTAAACGCGTGCCATTTTGGTAAGGTTGGAATTTCCAAATTACTAATTACAGGTGAACTTTGATCCTAGGAGCCCTGTAAGGTAAAGTAAACGATTAAAGGGTAAGCATAAAAGAGTCCTATTCCTTAATAATAGCTTTTGCAGCCCAGTAAGCTCCCAGACCCCAAATAGGAAGAATGCTGAATGGGTAGACAGTATCCTTCAGGTCTGAACCTGAGATGCTTTGCTGGAGCCGTGACTGATTTTGACTGATAACTCAAAGCACAGCTTGACTCAGATCCATGGGACTGAGATACCGACCCATTCTTGGAAGAACACCCACTTGAGAGGGTTCTTCATTTGGTTTTATATTTTTCACCCAATATTATTAAATAATACGGTATCTACATGCCTTTGCCAAACATCCCTTAGCTTTAAAGCTTGGTATGTGTGGAGAGCTGATAGAGATGCCGTCAAAAGTGATTTCTGTGGTGGGGTCATTGCTGGAGGAGGAAGGAAGGTGGTTTCAATGGTAGTTGGCTCACACCGTGATAAGAACCCACTGCCTTGGCCTTCTTCGCTTCTGCTGTATTCAGCTGACAGAGCATACCAGCACACTAATGTTCAAAGCACCAGTGGGACCTTTGAGAAGTGGCGTAATACCCGTACTAGCCAGGTCAGTTCACAAAATGTCCTCCTAGCTGATTCTAATGAGCAAAGAGACATTCTGTTTCTGTAAAAGGCCTCCTCTCTCTCTCATTTTTAGGAAAACTATTATTGAAAATTGAGAAACTAGAATGCTTTAATCACTAAACAGCACAAGATACTAAAGTGTTTCTTTCCCCCCATCTCTGTGATCCAAAAAAGAGGATGACAAGGTGCTTTGTTCTTGGAGGGCCAGTCTCTACTTTGGAATGGAAAAGGTGGCATTTCACAGGTCTCTCAATATTTGGCCGATACTCAGCTGGGACTATAAGAAGTAGGAAAAAAAATGCAAACTCTTAATAATTAAACCCAGATAAAATCGAGAGGTACATGGTATGCCCTTAGTGTTGAAAATTTGATATTTTTATCACTTAGAATGAGTCAAATCCTGTAAGCAAACTTAAGTGGCCTCCCACGTCTGGGTTATGAAACCTTGACCTAATCACTGAACTTCAGGAGACAGTTTCCTCATAAGTAAAATGGGTATGTATCTCCTGCCTACTGAGAGTTATAAAGTCAGACCACAGATACATATAAAATAAGTTACTATATAAAAAATGGTATTATTTCAGGTTCCTTGGAAATATTTCCAGAGAAGGCAAAAATATGCAATACTTGCACTATATACTACATATTTACCTTTGCTTTCTATGCAACATGAATAAATCTTATTCTGTCCACATATTGACTAAACCTAAACTTTACTGCTTTCCTAAGACAACTGTCAAAATTCCTAAAAGTGGTTCATACCAATCTTGAAAGGACAGAAAAAAGTCACATTTTTTTTTTATTGTTTGGGATTCATTGAGGGTACAAAGAATTTCTGATTGTATTTGTTAAATGAATTCTCTCAAAAGACACAATTTTTAAAAATTAAAGTATGACTTGAATGTGTATGTCACAGACTCATACACACCATTGCATAACAGATTATGGTCAGTCTTAAGATTCATAAAAACCCACAGAAAAGGAAACATATGAAATAAAAAATATTGAAATGGGGCATATTATTTTTATTTACTTTTAACTCTTCTATTACCCCAACCCCGCTTTGTTTTTCCAGTGTCTTTTCCCTAAGGATAAAAGGAAAGCCTAGACTTCCTAAACAAGAGAGACCATTTGCTCTCTGCAAGTGAGAAAATAAATTAATTAATTAAAAACCCAGATGGTAATTTTGAAACTATATAACCACTGTCCCATGTCTATTAGTCCATCTAGACTCCAGAAACTTCTTTAAAACATTTCTGATACAGGCTCGGCGCCTGTAGCTCAATGGGCTAAGGCGCCAGCCACGTACACCTGAGCTGAAGGATTCGAATCCAGCCCGGGCCCGCCAAACAACAATGACGGCTGCAACCAAAAAATGGCTAGGCGTTGTGGTGGGCGCCTGGAGTCCCAGCTACTTGGGAGGCAGAGGCAGGAGACTCGCTTGAGCCCAGGAATTGGAGGTTGCTGTGAGCTGTGATGCCACAGCACTCTATCCAGGGTGACAGCTTGAGGCTCTGTCTCAAAAAAAAAAAAAAAAATTTCTAATACAAATAAGGTACAAGAATGAGAGACAGAATGGTCTAGTCTGATTAAAAGCTCAGGCTTCAAGTCCAACTAACCCGTCTTAGAATTACCACCACCACCTGTGGCCTTGACGAGCTGCTTCATCTTCCCAAGCCTCTATTTTCCTATCTTCAAAATGGAGCTGTTGTCAACTTCAAGGCATCACTGCATGGATTAGGGGGCATCATAAAGATAAAGTATTCAGCACAGTGATTGGCATATAATAAACGTAGCCATGTAGGATGCTATATAAAATAGACTGGGGACACATGTACCTTGGAAAACCAAATACGATGAGTAGCCTGGGAAAGTCCATTATGTTCAACATCACTGATTGGCAACTATTGTGACGTCAATTCATGAGAAGTGAAAGAGCAAAAACTCCTGTTATAAGATGTAGATTTTACTCCTTAATCATCAAGGTTTTTAAAATATTTTGTTTTTATCTCTATTATTTTATTGTTAATTTCAACCAAGATTGTGAAGCGCATTGATGGTGTTGACCAGAGTTCCGGACTTTAAATTAATGCTCTGTAACACAGTAGATGGTGGCCTGTGCTGGGATGTATTCCTATGTTCATTATTATTCACCATGTGTAAAATAGCATGTGTTTTGGAAGACTGATTTTTAATTACAGAATTTGGTAATTTTATGCCTCGATACTATGCAACTCTAACTGGGCATATGATGCCTTCTCTCTTTCATTAATAAATAAAATTTTGTATCTCACCTCTCAAAGCTTTTTGCAATCAAGGTTTTTCTCATCAACCTTAATGAAGAGGAAAAAAAGAACTGGAAGGAAAAAACTGATATATCCTCAGTTTTACTGGAAAGAAAAACTGATGTCTCCTCATTAATATTATAAGCTAGTGTAGCTATTTATAAAAATGAGGTAGAGAGATAGATCTTGCCCAACAGAACTTTGGTATTTTCTGGTATTTACCATATATCTCTTATCTAACTACCAATTATATCCTGCATTTTAACTGCAAATAGTCATCCACTATGATCTTGTTCAGTTGGATTTTATAACAATAATTCTTTTTTCTTTTTTCAGGTAGGATAAAAAAAAAGTGAGGGTGTAAAAGCAACACAGTAAGAGACATTTCCTGAAATTTTCATCAAGATGGAAACCTTTTGCCTCAGGGCATTCTTTTGGCTGGTACTACCTGGATGTGTAATCAGTGATAATCCTGAGAGATACATCTCAAACGTAAGCAACGATGTGGATGATTTCACCACCTTCCGGGGGACAGAGCTCAGCTTCCTGGTTACCACTCATCGACCCACTAATTTGGCCCTACCCAGTAATGGCTCGATGCACAACTATTGCCCACAGCAGACTAAGATTACTTCTGCTTTCAAATACATTAACACTGTGATATCTTGTACTATTTTCATCGTGGGAATGGTGGGGAATGCAACTCTGCTCAGGATCATTTACCAGAACAAGTGTATGAGGAATGGCCCCAACGCGCTGATAGCCAGCCTTGCCCTTGGAGACCTTATCTATGTGGTCATTGATCTCCCTATCAATGTATTTAAGGTAGGAAATAACCACAAATGTGTTTGCAGGTTTGAGCACTTCCACATTGAGAGTTGCTGCAGTCTCACCTAACCTTGCAGTTTTACCTGTGTTTTTATGGAGAGCTATTTCTATGCCTTAAAACTACTGAGTTTCAAGATTTTAACATTTTTATTTTTTGTTATGTGTTACACTTACTTTCCAACTTAATTGTTCCAGGATCACAGCTCAAAATCATGGTATTTCATGGATTGGATTCTCATGCCAGCCTAGAGCTTGCTGGTTGGATGGGCGGGCTTGGTCAGATCACTGGATTTTTCTGAGATTCAATTTCTAGGGTGAGACTGGCAGAGCCCAAAAAGTACTTGAATAAATACGTCTTCAGTTTCAGTTATCTTTTTAAAGTGATGCTGTTTGGAAGCTAGACATCCAGAGTACAGCTTTAACTGAAAAGTCCCTGTTTTACTTTGACTGAATGGACAGCTAAAGCCAAAGGGCATCCTGGCTTTTCTCAGTATCTGGTGACTTAGAGATAACAGAGGCCATGTGATTGCAACCAGCATTAACCTCGCTGGGCAGTATTACTAACTAAAACCAGTTAAAATAGGCCTCGGTTTAGGGCTGTCTGCTTCATGTCTTCGGTTTACTTATACTGAGTGCCCACTGTATGCTCACCCCAAGCTAGGCAAAATGGATCTAAAGGCCAGTAAGACAGTTAATGCCTCAGTGGGAGAGCAAGATAATTACCCAAACATTATTGTGATCACATTGCCAGTGTAGAGATTGTTTAGTACCAAAACAAATGAAAGCCAACAGGAATTAGTTATTCCGTATTTGGTCTACAGGCTGTGAAGAGAAATTGCTGCAAGAATTCAAATGTACTAAAATTCAAATGAAATTGAATGACCTCTGCCAGATTTTGTGAAATGTGTCTGTTCTAAACCCAGGGAAAGCACTGGTCCTCAGCCTTTTTTTCCCTCTGCGTATTAATACACAGAAACAAACATTTCTAGGAGGTAATATTCCGAAATATTACTTTAAATGACAAGTTTTGTCAATTGAAGACATGACACAGTTAAGTAGGGTGATAATCTCTCAGTGGCCAATAAGGTGTGATGAAATTGTATCAGACTACTAGAAAAGTAAGATGAAAATAATGATTAAAATGTTGAACACTACCAACAGAAACCTTTCAAATAACACCAATATACTGCTTCTAAAGTTGGAAAAATTAAACAAATGATCAAAAAATATTACCATGTCTTTCCACAGGATAGCATAAATACATGGGTTTTTTATTGGAACTCAAAATGGGATTTAGAACCAAACTATGAAGCAAAATTGAGCATGTGTAATAATTTAAAACACTTCGCATATGCTATAGAACTTTAAGTTTTTTCTTTTAAAAAGTTCTTAATTTTCTCTTTATGAAATACTACGTGTACACAAGACTTGACTCTCTCCTGATAGATTTGAAAATGTTGACATGACTCTTACTCAAAATTTGACTCTTCACCTGCCAGTGTGGAGTATTAAGCATTGACTATTCATACTTATGAACTAGTTAACCAGCTCATCATTGCTCCAGAGATTAATTAACCTTCTCTGAATTAATAACTCCCTGCTGCTGCTGTTCACTGTGAAGCACATGACATAGATTTGACCATGTGCAAGGCAGCTTCTTAACAAACTCATGTCTACAGCTGCTAGGATAGAGACCTTATCTCTTTGAGGTGCTACTGGCAATCACCAGGCTAAGCTTCATTTCTATCCCATAGCAACATTTTAAATCAGATCATCTGGAATATCTCCAAATTTAATGAAAATCCAAATTGTTTTACATTCATCTAGCAATGGATAAAAAATTAACATGTCTTTATTGGACCACATGGGTCTCCCTTCCTGAGGATCCAATATTTCATATGCCTTACCATAGTTCCAAATAATGTGGACAATTTGACTGTGGTATTTTTGCATCATAGTAGTACATTTATTTAATTCCTGTTTTTCTGAAACTCATGTAGTGAGTCACTTAACCAATATTAATTTTAGAAAGTAAACTTTTGAGGGTAAAAAAATACTTTAGTAATTTCATTCTTCTTCCTGAATAAAAGAGAAAAAAGTACTAGACGGTGCTCAAAAGCTTCATAATATTTAGGAGCTATCTCCACATCTTTCTTTCATCCTCTGCTCTAGGTCAGGAGACTATAACATATTGCTGTTCTTCTGACTTCTGCCCAGTCAAGAGAAATCCTTCCAGAAAGTACGAATTCCAAGCCCCCATTCCTTTCCTCCATAGCTGCCTCCTACAGTAAGATCTGGCTGCTCTGGATTCCATCACGTATCCGACCAGTGGCTTCCTCTAACCAAGTGAAGTTCATTACCTCTATAGTGCAGGGCAAGGTAGCAGCTGTCATCTCACTTCACCAGTGAGATGCTCAGATATCTATGAAATTAATGCAGAGACTTAGAGAACATTCTGCTAAACGGGATACATGAACCTTCTTTCTCTCTCCAACTTTTAGAGGAATTAGGTTGAAAGAAGAATGATTGAGAGTATCTTCTAGGCTCTTCAAAGAAAGATGAGTTTTGGCCCTGGTGGTTCACACCTATAATCCTAACACTCTGGGAGGCTGAGGATTGCTTGAGCTCAGGAGTTCGAGACCTGCCTGAGCAAGAGCAGGACCCTAAGCCAGATACTGTGGCTCATGCCTGTAATCCTAGCACTCTGGGAGGCTGAGGCAGGTGAATTGCCGGTGTTCAGGAGTTCAAGACCAGCCTGAGTAAGATGAGACCCCCATCTCTACTAAAAAATAGAAAACTAGCCAGGCGTTGTGGCAGCCACCTATAGTCCCAGCTACCTGGGAAGCTGAGGTAAGAGGATTGCTTGAGCCCAAGAGTTTGAGGTTGCTGTAAGCTATGATGCCATGACACTCTACCTTACCTGGAGCAACAGTGTGAGACTCTGTTGCAACAACAACTACAACAACAACAAAGAGCAAAACCTTGTCTCCACTAAAAGTAGAAAAATTAGGAGGGTGAGGTAGCAGGCACCTTTGGTCCCAGCTACTCAGGAGGCTGAGCCAGGAGAATTTCTTAAATCCAGGAGTTTGAGGTTGCTCTAAATTAAGCTGACACCACTGCACTCTAGCCTGAGAAACAGAGTGAGACTCTGTCTAGAGAAAGAGAGGAAGAAGGGAGGAAGGGAAAAGGAGAGGAAAAGAAAAGATGAATTTTCAGATTACACATATTGTTGTATTTAACGATTGTATCACTTGGTTTTATGCTCAGTCCTAAGGTGTCTCTAGACAGAGAACATTGCATTGAGTCATGTCAGAGTCCATATAAACGGAAGTAAACAGTATGCAACTGTGTCTGGGGACAATCTAGAATGGCTGATTAGACTATAATATTATTACAGGAAAAATGAGAGGGCATGATAAAGTGTTCTGCTTATTAACATTTTGTTCCCTTTCTCTCACTTTGAAAGAGAGTATGCTGGCAGCGCCCGTAGCTTAGTGGGTAGGGCACTGGCCACATACACCGGGTCGAGGGGTTTGAACCCAGTCTAGGCCTGCTAAACAACAATGACAACTGCAACAAAAAAATAGCCAGGCATTGTGGCAGGCCCCTGTAGTACCAGCTAGTTGGGAGGCTGAGGCAAGAGAATCACTTAAGCCCAAGAGTCTGAGGTTGCTGTGAGCTATGATGCCATGGCACTCTACCCAGGGCCACAGCTTGAGACTCTGTCGCAAAAAAAAAAAGAAAGAAAGAAAGAAAAGAAAAGAAAGTATACTGAAACCTGTTCTTAGGTCAATATAATGTCGAACACAACTGAATAGCATTGCAGCAGGTATGGGACAGCTGTGCTGTTTCTGATGTGTCATTGCCTGTGCAGCTGGTGCTAGGTGACTGGATGGTCAGTGGGTATGGGATGGGGGTGGGGGGGTCACTCCACACCTAAATTTCCAGAAATGTCTTAATTGGTCTCCATAACTTCACAGCTTCTTCCCTTCAACCTATTCTGTATCTTGCTTCTACTTATTGAATACCACTCCTCCATCAAAGGCACCCAGGAGTTCCCACCTGTCCCACTGGTCCCCCAAGGATATGTACAGATCCCATACTCTGGCAGTACTTTATCTGCTTCTTACAAATTCCCAACATGCTTGCTCAGCTCTTGTCAGAGTGCCATCACTACCCCTTAGGGACATTTTTTGCCATAAACACAGTAGAACCTCTGTAGCTGACCACCTCCCCCTATTGACCTAATTTTCCTAGATTGGACATGCACCATATGTACATATCAGTGCAGTGGGCCTAGTTCCTTGTGTTCACCATCGCCATATGTTGACCAGTTTGTTACAGTCCCTTGGGTGGTCAACTTACAGAGGTTCCCAGAAAGACTGAATATAATCACCAAATTTCTGCTACTGAAGCTTTTATAGATCCTAAACTGGAAAAAAAAAAAAAAAGAATTAACTCTATAGTTAAATATGTTGCATCAAGAAGAAATAAACCAAAAAAATGAAGAGAAACTCCTCTGGCCCTTGTTTACACTCACACACACACACACACACACACACACACACACACACTCTCATGCACACTGTCACACACACACAACATAGCGCTGGTGAGAAAAGAAAATCAGCAATCTGAGAAAGCAAAATGTGAAACAGAAGGAACCAAAGAAAGCAAATGAATGCCAGTTTTCTTTTTAGTTTTCAAGCACACAAAGGCTTTGCAAATGGTAATGTTGAAGAAAAGCTACTGCCAAGTTCATCAAAAGATAACTCTAATTTTTAGTTGTTAAAAAAAACAGATACTATCACTAACTGCAAGAGAAAACAGATAAAAACAGAAGGGAGACAGGGAAACAGTTAGCCAACTCTTTCAGACACCAAAGTTTATAACCTAAAATGGTGATGGATTCAGTTAAGAAATTACATTATCTGATATCTTAAATTTTCAAGAAGAGTAAAACTTGGCCAAATAAACTAATCTGGATACAAAATTGTTAGAGTGGCAAAAACAATCTGTTGGAGGACCAGAAATAATAGCCAGTTACCAAATGGCAAAATAGAAGTATGGAATTTAACAATTTTATTCTTTAAGGATTCCTGAGATTATATTTATGGCATAAAGTGTTGTCTATAGGGAGATAGGTCATACTTTTGAGTAGAGTGGAAACTCTAAAAGAGATGTTTGTGTGAGGGCCACCCTGTGGTTTCAGGACAACAGCTCACCCAAGGGTACCACAGACATCCCCATGAACTCCTCTACTCACTTCTTAAGCAGAAACAGGAATGCGGGGAGATACACGTATGAGAAAAATAAAGAGGATTAGAGCAATGGTCATGTCAAAAAGCAAGAAGCAGAGTCCAGTGGCTTAGCATAGACACTCCTGACATGCGTGGCCAGAAGCTAAAAGCAGTGATGCCACCAATAGCACTCTAGGTGAATAGTTTCTCCAGCTGGCTTGTGGCAGAAAGCAGACCTGTGAGAACCACAGTGATAGCGTCCAGGAACTCTGATTCTTGATTACTCATCTGTTCACTCTGAGCAACCACCTCTCATTGAGGACAAGGAAAAGTAAACAAATACAATATCTGTGTAAAATTATCAGGCTTATTTTGCATGAGAAGTAGACTCCAAATGTGTTGCTCTGGCAGAAGATCTGAACAATGTGGAAACCAGAGACGTCCACACAGAGCCAGTTATCTCCATGTTCACACAGCCTTTGATATCTTGTGCAACTGGGGGCCGTCAGGGCAGCCATACAAATCACCATGGCCATTTGTGCATCAAAAATAAACTGCCACAACTTCAGATTGGGCCCCTCAAACTTAGTAGATGTCCGGCAATGCTTGCTGTTATGATTTGACTTGTAGGATCTTTACTAGTAAAATGAACTTCTAATCAGATTGCTCCGAGATTTCCAAATTAAAGTTGATGCTGCCTCAAGGGGATTCTTCTTCATTTACAGTCAAGGCGGAAGGCATTATCTGTGGTCTGCACATACTATTTGCCGAGTAAGTCAGACCACCCACCAAATTCCATATGTAATAAAGGTGTGATTTCCCTTTCACTGCGTCATCGGAGCAATAATTACACACCTTCCTCATGCACACTGGTCATTGTGCTATGATCACAACATGAGCTATAGGAACTGCATTCTCTGAATTCTAAGAGGAAAAAAATGTCTCTTGACCAAGATCTCTGCCCCTTATTGGTGAAGTGTATCCCAGCTAGTCGTTTAGCTCGGACACTGCCCCCTCTCCGGGTGCTTCTCACTCCATGTTTTTCTTTGACCTCTGTCTACTCCAGCTCAGTGGGCCTATGTGAGACCATCAAGATGACCCTTCTACCTGGAACATTTTCCCCTCATGCCTCCTCTGGCTTATTACACTTTTTTCTTTAGATCTCAGCTTAAGCATCTCTTTGTCTGGCAAGTAACCGTGACCCAGACTGGGTTCATGCCTCTCCCATGCACTCCCGTGACACCCTCTATTAACCCCATAATAGCATTTAACACACACTCTATTGTATTTGCAGATTCCTTTGCCTGTCTGCAAACTCCTTAAGGCACGCTGCCTAGTTCTCATTTGTCATTGTATCTCCTGTGCCCAGCTCAAAAAAATAGTTGATGAATGAGTAAAAAAAAAGGAAATGTACTGTAATTGCCTCCATTAGAATGTTCTTCTCCCACACAATTCCAGATCGAAAAAGCAGACTTATTGAATTTATTGCATTTCTACTTTTTTCCTAAAAGCCAGCATTTCCTCAGAGTCCATAAATCTGAGAAAAGCACAGGAGAAACAGGGCAGAACACAACAGCAGGATGATTTTGCCCCTTCCCTTTGTCTCTGAAGGTTAAGAAAGAGGTCCCATCGTGTGGTTCAGACATTGCTTTGTTTAATTTCCTCTCTTCTTGGTGCACATAATGAATCAAAGAGTCTCTTTCTAAGATTTCTGTGCAATGTTCTTTCTTCGAGCATAGCTGTAATCGAGGTTTGAATCGAAATATTAAACCTACAAGTGATTTGGAATATCAAAAGGAACATTCGTATCGCCAAAGATTTTATTCCCTGTAGGAAATAGGTTGATTTTTCTGGCATTGCTAAGACATAGGCACATTGCAAAAAGGCATTAGGCGAACTGGCTGATTTAAGAATATACATGCATATTAAATGACAGAGTGATAAATTTATTAGCCAATTTGCTGTTTGTAATAAGGAAGTTGCTGTCTGGAAAAGCTTCAGAACCCTGTCCAGCTGTACCTCCCCTTCTGAATTTTCGTTTCCTGTGTCTGGGAAGCTCATTGCCTTCTTTCATAGTCACGTTAAGTAATTATTCTCATGTGAGCTTACTCTGGAAGCCCCAGCATTTGGCTCACAGCACAGTGACTCTTGCTTCAGGGATGGGGGTAGAAACCATCCATAACTGTAGGACTGTTCCCATGGTGGAGGAAAGGATGGTTTCAGTCTTGTCCTTATTAGTAAGGTATTGAGATGTAAAAAAATTTGTGTTCATCAAAGAGTTCGGCTCAATGGAAGAGTACACTCTATTCTAAATTTAACGTGAAATAATGATGCAGAAAAATTTCAGGTTTGCAAAGAGAATTTTTACATGATACGTCTTGTGTGCCCGCACGTGTGTGTGAATGTTGCCCTGATCCAGCACTCTGGTCTGTAAAAGCAGATGTTCTGGCTGTTTTATTCTTAAATACTTATATGTTGTAATCTTAAGAGTTACTTTGTTAGCATACAAAGTGTATGCAGTTAGTATAGTGTGCAAAGATGAAAGGGGATGAGGAATCAAGTTTACTGTTTTTGAAGCTGATTTTAAGCCTGGAGTGGCTAAATAAGGAACGTTCTAAGAAATCCCATCAAAATAAATCTGATCCATTGCGAGAAATGCTACGACCGCCTTCTTGATGTACTACACTCTCTTGGGAGTTAGAACAATTGCTGTCTATAGCTACCATTTTATTTTTAACTAGGTCTAGTTTTTGTTGGAAAAATCATCCTAAGATTAAACAATGTTGATAGTTGAAATTAAATTTAATAATAAAGCTGAATGTGTTTTTTTGGTAGTCTCATGTTTAAATTTGAACATCAGAAATTATACAAAACCACATACTCGGAAGTGTTTTTTTAAATGTGGAAGGTTTAAAGCTCTCAATGTTCATAGGCTCAGAAACCCAAAATCAAATATGCCCTCAGAAAAGATTAATATTATTTTTGATTGTGCAAATTTAGAGATCACTTCTCTGAATGTAAATACCTCTAAGAGTTTCACTGACATTCCACCTTCTAAAACAACTTACTTGGAGACTTGCACCAACAATGGGAGAAAGTCCAATCAGGCTTCTCACAATACTTGCCCAAAACATGAGACTACCATTATTTTAGATTAAATTTATACTAGAAGGCAATAGAGGTGTAAGCTTTTCAGCCATTTGTTTACTCAGTGATATTAGATCTTTCTTCTTTAAATGCTCTTATTTAATCATTCAGTAAAGTGTTGGGGAGATAGAAAACAAACATCTGTCCTTTCCCTCAGGGAACTTACATTCTAATAGAACATCAAGACAAAAAGGAAGATAAATAAATAAATACATAGTATGTGAGATGAGTAGAAAAGTAAAATGGAGGAGAATAGATTTTTAAAAAAAGGAAGATAGGATATTAATTTTAAAGTGAACGGCTAAGAAAGCCTCAGTATAAGGTAATAGTTGAGTAAAAATTTAAAAGAGGTGAAGGAGCAAACCATGCCGCCATCTGAGGTAAGAGCATTCTAGTTAGAGGAAATAGCAGTGCAAAGGCCCTGAGGCAGGAATGTGCCTGGAGGGTGAAGGGGTCAGCAGGGAAGCCATGTGGGTAAGTGGAAGGGAGAGAGTGAGAGTGGGTGAGGTCACGGGGATATGAAGGTAGGACAAGCATTGGGGAGTGGCAGATCACATAGAGCCTAATAACAGGGATCTATATCATTTATTATCCAAACCAGAACACTTCTGAGAGTGAAAGGAGACACTATGTATTATTACATCTGGACAGTAGGCATAAACCAGGAAAAATGGTTATGCTATCACATAGGTGTATATGAAGATGTTTAATCTTTAAAAAGCTTTTGGCGTTTTCCTCCAAATGAGATAGGAAGTTTTTGGAAAGTTTGTGCAGATCGGTGACACGATCTTGCTTATATTTTAATAAGAACACTCTGGCTAATCTAAATCAATGAAGAAAAAATATACAATCTTAAAATATGTGTGAATATCAATACATGACATGAGAATAATATTACCTAAAACTTAGTGTTTACTCTGTGCCAAGCTAACTCCTGACTCTGTCACAACAAATCTGTGGTACTCCTTAGTTGTTTGAACACTGCTAGCAGGTGGCAGAGTCAGGCCTGGGATCAGTCTCGTCCCAGAGACTGTGCTGTTAGCCCAGCAGCAATGCTGCTTCTTGTCCATACACCTCGTAAGACAAACTTTAAAATTATCAGAATATCACCCCTAGCACAGAAACAGACTTTCAAAGACAGTTCAGGGATGAAAATCATTCCCTTTTATCTTTTTCATCAAATCCAACAGCTTCCTTAGTAAGACAGAAGTAACACATCATATGAGGGAGATTGCTCTCCCAAATAGCATCGATTTTGTAACTCTTGCAGATTGCCGTGGAACATCTGGTCAACAGGATTTTTGTATCCTCTACTCATTGTCATGTCAGTGAGGTCAACCGACGGAAGAAGAGCCAGAAAATAAAAAATAAACTGAGGCGAAAGGTTGAATTCTTTGATGGACTAATTGCCTAGGCACATCTGCTCAGGGGAATACTTTTTGCCAAATGAATGTCCCATCTGGTTATCACGTGAAAGACCAGGCTACTTGTCTGTGGACTTGACACAGAGAAATGAATGTCTACGGCTAGTGCACAGTCTCTGTTGGGGTAGAAACATCAGACTGTATTGATAAAGCTAAATGTTGCAACCCTAGAGGTTTACCAGATGCACAGTAATTAAAAGGAGAAGGTAGAAGCACGGCAGGTGATGTTTGGAATCTGTCTAAACTAACAAAAAGAAGCCAGAAATCTGCAATTTTCTAAGATTTCTATATAAGCACATCTCTTGTGAAATAGTCCCATTAAATCTAATGAATAAGGAACCTTATTATTTTCTTTTTCTTTTTTTTACAGAGTCTCATTTTGTCGCCATCAGTAGAGTGCTGTGGCATCACAGCTTGCAGCAACTTCCAGCTCCTGGGCTTAGGCGATTCTTTTGCCTCAGCCTCCCAAGGAGCTGGGACTATTGGTGCCCCGTACAACACCCGGCTATTTTTTGATGCAGTTTGGTCAGGGCTGGGTTCAAACCCGCCATCCTCAGTAGATGGGGCTGGCACCCTACCCACTAAGCCACAGGTGCCACCCTTATTCTTAATCTTTAAAGTAACAAAGAAAGGAAACAATGTTGAGCTCATTTAAAATAAAAGGAAATGGATACACATTTCTTGGCCAAATCATTACCATATTATGCCCCATCATCTCTCTTAAGTTTTATGTCAGATAAAGCAATTTTGCAGAATATCTACACAAAAACAACAACAACAACAACTCTGACCGCTATGAACTTTCAACTTGAAGGAAGACTTAAGACTTTATTTCATGGGGCGGCACCTATGGCTCAGTGAGTAGGGTGCCGGCCCGTATGCTGAGGGTGGCAGGTTCAAACTCGGCCCGGGGAAAGTGGGTCAGCGCCAAACTGCAACCAAAAATAGCTGGGCATTGTGGGGGGCGCCTGTAGTCCCAGCTACTCAGGAAGCTGAGGCAAGAGACTCACCTAAGCCCAGGAGTTGGAGGTTGCTGTGAGCTGTGAGATGCCACCGCCCTCTACGAAGGCAATAAAGTGAGACTCTGTCTCTACAATAAAAAAAGAAAAAAGAAAAAATTTATTTCACAAAATAAAAATGTCTAGAATACACAAGTTTCTCTTTTAAAATGGTGTCACTTGTGTCATACATAGGGCCTTTCACTGCATCTCTTCATTGTTTTCTCAAATGTCATTTGCTTATAGAAACTAAAGTTTTGAATATTAGGGTAGTGTTACACTGTTTAAGAGTCATAATACTTGTTACACTTTCAAACATTTTGTTCTACTGTACATACAGAATAAATGTGCATAAGCGTCAGCTTTCTGAATTTTTACAAGATGAACACGTGTGTAACCAGGATTAACAAACAGACCATTCCCAGCAGTCCCCCAGCCCTAAGGCACACACTTTTCTTGACTTCTAACACTGAATTAGTTTGCTTATTTTTGTGTTTTATGTACATGGAATCATGACACCTATATATATTATTTTGCTTCTGAATTCTTTTACTGAACATTATTTTTGTGACCGTCATCCATATTGTTAGGTTCAGTTGTAGCTTATTCATTCTCAATCTTGAATAGTATTTCACTGTGTGAATGTTTCACCTTTATTTATCCATTCTACTGAAAGTAGCCATTAAAAAGTGTCCAGTTTTAAAAAAGTTACCAAGGCTCGGTGCCTGTAGCTCAGCGGCTAAGGCGCCAGCCACATACACCGGGGCTGACAGGGTTCGAACTCAGCCCTGGCCTGCCAAACAACAATAACGGCTACAACAACAACAACAAAAAAAATAACCAGGTGTTGTGGCCGGCGCCTGTAGTTCCAGCTACCTGGGAGGCTGAGGCAGGAGAATCACTTAAGCCCAAGAGTTTGAGGTGACGCCACAGCACTCTACCGAGGGCAACATAGTAAGACTCTATCTCAGAAAAAAATTAAGTTATCAAGTTTTGAGCTATTATGAATAGCACAGCTATGTACATTCTCATGTGTTATCTTTTATATATAGAGAGAGAATATAAAAAAACCTGTAAAATACATATGTATATAGGTATAAAGATAACTGCAATATTTGTAGGCTAACACATATACCTATGTATTATACTAAATATATATATATATATATATTTTTTTTTTTGAGACACAGCCTCAAGCTGTCGCCCTGAGCAGAGTGCCGTGGCATCACTGTCACATATCACTTCTGACAGCACTTGTCAGGCCCAGGACTGGCCAGGTCTCGGGCCCAGCTTAACTAGGTTCCGGACGCCGCCCACTAAGTTACCTTGCTCAGGTTCAGTTTCTCTCAGGTGCCTGAGGGCTGTCTACTTCAGCAGGAGAGAGAGAGTGTCTTAGACAGCGTGAAGCAGTCTTAGAACAGATAGCTCTTAGTTTTTGGCAGAGCTTAGTGATCTTCAGCAGAGAAACGCCAGGCTGGCGTTCTGCAGGCAGCAGAGGAGACAGAGGCCGAGTAAGCGCGTCCATGATAGAATGCGCATGCTCCTTGACTGCCTTCTCCTCCAGCCTAATATAAGGCTGATCTCGTGCCTCTCAACACCACAGGTGTAGAGACTGCCGACTCACCACTGCTCTCATCTCGCCAGCTCTCGTGCTTGTTAGGAGAGCTAAATCCCTCTCCATGCCCTTTGCACCCAGGTGTTCCATACCTGAGCTATACAGGTATTTCTTATAACTCTCACTCCTCCTAGCCATAGGCTATATGGGCTGCAACAGTCACAGCTCACAGCGACCTCCAACTCATAGGCTTCATCAATTCTCTTGCCTCAGCCCCCCAAGTACTGGGACTACAGGTGCCCACCACAACACCGGCTTTTTTTTTGGTTGTCATTGTCGTTGTTTGGCGGGCCCAGGCTGGATTCAAACCCACCAGCTCTGGTGTATGTAGCTGGCACCTTAGCCACTTGAGCTACAGTCTCCGAGCCCTAAATAAATATTTTTAACATAATTGTTCTTGATCATAATCCTTCTTTTTTTCTTAAGACAGAGTCTCCTTTGTTACCCTGGGTAGAGTGCCATGGCATCATAGCTCACAGCAACCTCAAACTCCTGGGCTTAAGTGATCCTCTTGTCTCAGCCTTCCAAATAGCTGGGATGGCAGGCGCCTGCTACAAGGCCTAGCTAGTTTTTCTAGTAGAGATGGGCTCTTGCTCTTGCTGAGGCTGATCTCAGGCTCCTGAGCTCAAGCAATCCTCCCACCTCGGCTTCCCAGAGTGCTAGGATTATAGGTGTGAGCCATTGCACCTGGCCCATAATCTTTTTATATTTTAATCAGCAATTTTACAGAACTGTATCAGGAACAGAACTCCTTCTCATGCTAAAAGCTTTAAAGACCCATGTGGCCTATGTGTGAATTTTGTATTTTATAATTTTCTTTGCTTTTCTTCTGTAATCAGTAATTGCCAAGTAAATTCACATGCTGACTAAACATCTATAGAAAATACAGAGAAATCTAGGATAGCCATGATTTTGAGTTGCTCATATTCTGTTCTCTAAATACCAGAGAAGTTTTATACTCAAGTATTGTGTTGAAATTTTTCAGTCCACAGAACACAAAATAGATACCATTTGTGATGTGAAACACCTATAAATATTTTCTTTGAAAATGGAAAAACTGTCATCTCTCCTTCTCCAAGAGTAATACATACTGTTAAACCAAAATTAATCAAATTAATCTGAGATGCAAAAGAAAATTAGGTTTCAGCATGTTCCATTGCTGTTATAATAAGTGGGTTGTTTATTTTAAAACTTTAAAACACACCATGAAACACTAATGAAGAAGCACTGATGATAGACACAGTAAATGTTCTAAGAGTCAAAGTCGGATTGATAGTTTTCCAGACGATCTCACTGAAATTATAAATAAAACTTTGCGTTTTAGTTGTAATTGGGTTACTGCTTTATACTAACACAAGACTGGCAGAGTGGCAAGGGTTGATATGGAAATTTACTAAATTGTAATATATGAATACAGAGCTAAAAGAAAAATCCCTCTTAATATTGTTGGCAAAAATTGCATTGCAGCATCCCAAAAGAAGAAATTTTATTTATCAAAACCACCAACCACCTATTGATTGGACCTATGGTACAATGTAAATAATGCCTACTCCCAGGAAGGCAGTCAGAACGATGTGAAAGGTCTGAGCACTGACTTTTGCAGTCTTGTGTATAGGAATTCAAACAAGCAGTCGTTGAAACTTTACTGCTTTTTATTTTGAGGAAATACTTAGCTTCACAGTCATATTGTCATTGATTTTCTGGAGTGGCTTCAGAGTCGCCTCCAGCTACTGGCTCACCATAAAGGAGGAGAAGTCAATCCAGAAGGATTGATATTTACTAAGATGATACACCAGGGCCCAATTTGCAAGCACCCAGTCCTCACCATTTCTGATTCCTCCTGTTTGATTTTTCTACCCAGGGGTTGGCAAATTATGGCCAGAATGAAGTTTGTTGTTGTTGTTTGTTTGTTTGTTTTTGAGACAGAGTCTCACTATGTCACCCTCAGTAGAGTGCTATGGTGTCACAGCTCACAGCAACCTCAATTCGGGCTTAAGCAATTCTCTTGCCTCAGCCTCCTAAGTAGCTGGGACTACAGGTGCTTACCACAACGCCTGGCTATTTCTTGGTTGCAGGTGTCATTGTTGTTCAGCAGGCCCCGGTGTATGTGGTCGGCGCCCTCCTCAATAAGCGCCAAGCCCAGAATGAAGTTTTATCAGAACCCAACCATACCCATTGCTTACATATTTTCTACAGCAGCTTTTGTGAGTAGTTTCCACATACAACATTTGGTCCAGAAACCCTAAAACATTTAAGAAAACGCTTGTCAGCCCCTGCAGCATCTCACCAACTGCTCTGCCCTGCCTCTCTCCCACCTCCAAGAGCTGAACTCCAAAAATATGGATAAGGCTTTATAACCTGTGACTTTTCCAAGGTGATGAGGTCTCTTGTTGTGTGTCTGTTTCCCATTTATGTTACTGAACATGACAGGTTTGGCTTCTTTGGAGGGGTCTTAGCAACCAGGTATCCTTAAAATCAGTTGAACAAATTATGCATGTTCTTGTCAAAATTAAGTATGTTTTAAACTCTTTATTGTACTCTTAGAAGTGTTTATTACATAATCTTTTAAATAACTAAAAGCAACACTAAATCAGGTGGGCAGATTTTAGAGTAGCCATTCATGCTTTGGGTAAGATAAAGGAAAAGATGAAAGTAAAGAAGATTTTTTCCATTTATTTTAGGGAAATTTCATACTAAAAAACTTGCACTCTCAAGATCTTAATGGTAAAAGAAAAAAACCTTTAACATACGTGAAATTATTTGGTCAGAAAAGCACTACACTTTTTATTGCCTTGAATGGACCAATTAAATCACATGGTCATAACTAAATATGGATGAATTTTTTTTACCTCTATGCTGTAAAAGTCAGAGACTATTTCTCTGCCAGTGGATGAGAAACCATGTTACAGACAAAGGGGTAGTGGAGAAACAGATAAGAAGTATCCCATGCTCCCTTTTTATTTTTACACTGTGTGTGTCTATGTACAGGCATACAGCTGACTTGTGGCACAGATATTATCTGCATACATTAGGGCTCCCTAAAATGTGGGGTGAAAAGGACAGAGGACAGAGATCAAGGAAAGGAAGCAGAGTTGGGTGATGGAGACCCATCCTAGGGACTCGCCCATGTAATCCAGCCAACACTCAGAGACATTTCAAATATATTTGAGGAAGGGAGGGAGCAACATCTGTACTTCTGTGTGAAAACAGCTTGAGCAATGAGAACACTGAGCTATTTATAATTTTACAGAGGCATCAGCTTGAATCAGCCCTCCTTTCAGGCTGATACAGTAGAAGCAGCCTGTCAGTGGCCACACCAGAGCCCCCTTCTCCTATGGTTTTGAAATTCTTTGTTTGCAGTAACTCCAGTGAACTCTTATGAAATGATAAACACTTAACTTTCTTTGCGGAAATGGCCCAGACGAGAAAGCTGGTACAAGAACTGAGGATGTCTAATAAAGTTATATGTTAGCCAGAAATGTTGGATAAATGAGAAAAGAAAGTGTCTTATGCCTTAATATCTGTACATCCTTCATCGTTTTTCCAGGCCGCCTCTTCTCTGCCAAAGCGGTTCCTATGCCAGCAGTCGGTGTGCTCTCAACACCGTTTTTTTCAGTATTCCATAAATCAAGAAAATCCTATTTTTTATTTTAATAGGGAATGCATTCGCATGGATTTAAAAAATCAAGAAAATAGAAAAAGGAATACATTGGGAAATCTTCCTCCTAGACCAGTCCCTGGCCACCCAGTTTCCCCACCCAACCCCCACAGGGAATCACCTTTACAAAATTTTGCTTTGTCTTTTCAGTGTTTCTTTATGCCAGTACACTCTCTGCCTGTTTCTTAGACAATATTCTTCACCTTCCCCTTATCTATTGACAGTATATCTTGGAGATCTTTGAATGTCAATACCGTAGAACCTCTATAATTTGACAACCCAAGAGACTAACAAACTATTCAACCTAGGGAGGTGGTCAACATAAGGAACTAGGCATAGTGTACTGATTATGTACATGTGGTACACGTCCAATCTGTGAAAATTAGGTCAACCTAATGGCCTGATCATTGTAGGGAGGTGGTCAACTACAGAGGTTCTACTGTATACAAAAAGCTACTTCATTCTTTTTTATAGTTTCATTGTATCCCATTGTGGGAGAGAGCCATAGCTAAAGTAATCCATTGTTCTGAACTTTTATTTTCACAGACTATGCTGCAATTATAAACAAATGTGTATGCCATATGTACAAGCATGGGGATAGCCTTATGAAAAATTCCCACACATGGCAGTCCTTCATTAAAGGTCAAATGTATGCATTTCTTGGATAGATATTGCAAAATTGCCCTCATAATAGTTGTATTATGTTGCACTCCCACCAGCAATGTATAAAGGTTCCTAAACATATTTTTAGATTAGGTATTTTTCCTTCCTTTGGATTATCTTTAAGTAGAAAATACCAGGGAGGGAGGAAGTGTCTTTTGTTCTTATGCACTAAGATTACTTACAAAAATGGTGAAAAAATAGGAAACTAATTTTGGAAAATGTGTTAGGTCACTGAATCAAATGCCTCACAATAATTTTGTATGTCATTTACTTTTTTAGAAGTATACATTTAACTCAAAATGAAAAACATGTTAGTCACTCAAGAAAATGTATCAGAAAATTAGACCCTTTCCTACACTGAAGCAATCCCTAATATATAGTCAAAGTCAATGGGTTCTATACTTAAATCATTTCAGAATTCATTCGCCTGAAAATTATCAAATCCATGAATCCTAATTATTAGATTATAAAGGATTTATATGGATTAGAGTAGCAGTTTCCCCAGTCTCTTCTGTATCATAAAAATACTCAAAATGCAACTGAACTATTTTCATCTTCTATTTGAAGAGCTTTCAGTGTTTCAGGATGAGATTAAGATGAGCCTGTGCATGGAGGCTAAAAAATTATACTTTTTCCAAATACAACAGTTTTGAAGACACATGTAGGAATTCCCATCCAGGTTCCACTTCCTTTTTTTTTTTTTTTTTTTGGCATAGATTAGAATGAAAAATGCAGAAGCCAGTATCCAAACTCAGCCCTTCTACTGGCCAGACAGTAGTTGAAGACCGAGATGGAAGTCCTGAATGACAAGTGTATGGCCACAGCTTCGTCGATGTCAAGGGATATCAACAAAGCTGATGTCCATAGCTTTTTGGAAATATCTGGGGGGCAGCACCTGTGGCTCAGTGAGTAGGGCACTGGCCCCATATACTGAGGGTGGCAGGTTCAAATCCAACCCCAGCCAAACTGCAATGACAACAACAACAACAACAACAAAAAATACAGAGGGTGGAAATATCTGGGATACTAGAATAGCAGGTGTCTCTTCGGAAATATTTATGTAATCTACTAGCTGAAACATTTTATGTGAAAAGACTGGTATGACTGCTTTTTTTGACTTGTTTAGTTTATAATGTGATATTGTCTGAATTCAGCCCGAAGTTGATATATAAAGTTTTGTACCTAAATGCATAGGTTTAATTTTTTTAAATAAAACAATGGTTTTCCAAGAAGTAAAATAATCTTTTTAATATTTTCTTTTCTTTGTCCTTTAGCTTGTTTTGAGAGCTTTCTGTCTTTTTTTTTTTTTACAGTTATACTTACTATTTTTTTAAATTTCAGATTAGTACGAGGGTAAAAATGTTTAGGTTATACTGTTTGCATTTGTAAATCCAAGGTGAAACCCAAGTTGTAGTTGAGACTCTCATCCAGTGGGTGTGCTGTACATTCCTGCATTGTGCCCACTGGGTGACAGCTTACCGGTCCCCTTTCTTCCCTCTTCCTTCTCTCCCCTTTCCCCCAACTTGAATTTCATTGTGTTTTTCTCCCATGTAGGTATGTAGTTGATTATTTATTGGTATCATATTAGTATTGAGTACATTGGATACTTTTGCTTTTCCCTTCTTATGATACTTTACTAAGGAGAATGTATTTCAACTCCATCAGGTTAATACAAAAGATGTAAAGTCTCCATCTTATTAAGGCTGAATAGTATTTCATGGCATACATATACCACAGTTTATTAATCCATTCATGTGTTGATGGGCACTTGGGTTGATTTTACTTCTTGGTGATTGTCAATTGAACTGTGATGAACAGTCTTGTGCAAATGTCTTTATGATAAAATTATTTTTGTTCTTCTGGGTAGGTGCCTAGTAGTGGAATTGTGGGATCAAATGGTTGGTCTACTTTTAGTTCTTTGAGGAATCTCCATACTTCTTTCCATGGAGGCTGTACCACTTTGCAGTCAGCACCACCAGTATAAGTGTTCACCCTTCTCTCTATACCCATGCCAGTATATGTTGCTTTAGGACCTAGTAATGTGAACCATTCTCGATGGTGTTAGGTGATATCTCAAAGTGGTTTTGATTTGCATTTTTCTGATGATTATGGATGATGGGCTTCAATAAAAATTCTAATGCAAATGCCCTTATGGTAAAATGATGTTTTTCTTCTGGGTAGATACCTAGTAATGGGATTGTGGAATCGAATGGAAGGTTTACTTTTAGCTCTTTGAGGATTCTCCATACTTCTTTCCAATGAAGCTAAATTAGTTTGCAGTCCCACCAGCAGTATAAAAGGGTTCCCTTCTCTCCACATCCACCAGCATCTGCAGCTTTGGGACTTTGTGATATGGGCCATTCATTTTCACTGGGGTTGGGTGATACCTCGAGGTGGTTTCGATCTGCATTTCTCCGATGATTAGGGACAATGAGCATTTTTACATGTGTTTGTTGGCCATTCATCTTTTTCTGAGAAGGTTTTGTTCATGTCTACTACCCACTTATTAATGAAATCATTGCTCTTTCCTTGTTGATTAGTTTGAGTTCTCTGTAGATTCTAATTAGTAGCCCTTTGTCAGATTCATAACATCCAAATATCTTCTCTCATTTTGAAGGTTTTCTGTTTGCTTTAGTTATGCCCTTAGCAGTGCACAAACTTTTTATCTTGGTCATGTCCCATTTATTTATTTTTAGTGTTGCTACAATTGCCAAGGGGGTCTTCATAAAAATCTTTTCCCAAACCAATATCAAGAGTTTTTCCCACACTTTCTTCTAGAATTTTTTTGCATGTCTTAAATTTAAATATTTTATCTAATGAGAGTCAGTTTTTGCAAATGGTGAAAGGTATAGGTCTAGTTTCAGTCTACCTGTGGCTAACCAGCTCTGTTTCTAATTTTGATAAGAAAGAGGAATATCATTTTAACATCTGGGAGAAATGTAGAACACCATCATTTTTTTTTTCAGGCATTCAAAAATATTTCATTTTTGTGCAAAATGTTTGTGGATACTAGGCACTTCATTGAAATTCATTCCACACACCTTTTTTAGCTGAAAATAATAGTGAGTTCTTAACTGATGCATGTAATAGATAATCCCCTCAATTGGATGAATACCTTCCTTCCAGGTCTTGTCCTAACAGCTAAGTGACAAGAATCCCTGTGTACTGACCTTCCAGCATTGGGGCATAGCTCCCAGGGAAAGTACAGACCACAGGGAATAGGAAATAGGAAAGGGCAGGAAAAAAATTGTATAGTTCCCATCTGCAGAACTTCTCCACAGTCATGGAAACAGAATGTTCGGCTGCGTCTGTGTTAAAGCATCCCAGTGTCTGCCACTAAAGTGTTTATTATAGCTATTTTAACTAAAGGAATCATCATGTCAAAGTTAATGTAGGTTAAAACTGCAACTATCTCTTTCAAAAAAGCGATTACTACAAGTTTACAGTGAAGATAAGTGTAGATTATAATTTACTATACCAGCAAAGAAAATATTAAAAATATTTAAAGGTGCTTCTAACTAGCCAGGTGACCTTGGGCAAGTTATATGATATTTCTGTCCCTCAGAGTTTTCTCATCTTCAAAATAACAGTATTGCTGGGTGATGCCTGTTGCTTAGTGAGTAGGGCACCGGACTCATATACTGAGGCTGGCAGGTTCAAACCCAGCCCCGGACAACCTGCAAAAACAACAATAAAAAAAATTGGCTGGGCATTTTGGCAAGCGCCTGTAGTCCCAGCTACTTGGGAGGCTGAGGCATGAGAATCGCCTAAGCCCAAGAGCTGGAGGTCGCTGTGAGCTATAACATCACAGCACTACCCAGGGCAACAAAGTAAGACTGTCTCTAAAAGTAATAATAAATAATAATAATAATAAAATAATAGTATTGCTCTAGATCAGCATTTCTCCAACTTTTTGGTCTCAAGGCCCCTTTGTAGTCTTAAAAATTACTGAGGACTCCAAAAAAATTTTTATGCATGCTCTAACTATTGATACTTACACTATTACAAGGTAAAACTAAGAATTTCATAAAATACATGTATATATTCATTCACATGAAAACAAGCCATTAAGTGTTAACATAAATATTATAATACGTTTTTATGATAAAAATTATTGCCAAAGGGGTCATCATAAAGTTTGTTTCTCCAAAACAGAAAATTATTTGAGGAGAAGAATGATATTACGAATCCCTTTAAAGTTGACTTAAGGAAAGACAGGTAAAGTCACATACCAGCTTGTGCATCCCTTCTATTGTACGGTGCTGTTTTGCTTGAAGTAGGTGAAAAAACTCTGGTCTCCCACAGATCTACGGTTGATAAAAAGGAGGAGAATTGTAATAGCCTCTTCAGATAATTGCGGACGTTCTTTGATACTACATCAAAACTCTCGCAGTGGCATTTTCTTAAAGATTAGTTATGACGTGTCTTCGGAAGCTATATTAGCCAACTTTCCATACAGTGTTAAAACTTGCTGATCTCTCTTGTACTCTGCTTAGATCTTACACGTGGGCAAGGCTTGGTAATATCTCTGACACTGGCCAATACTAAATACTGGTTTGCTGATCTCTATGGATCTTCCACGTCTTGGCTTATGTCATTGTGTAATATCGAAACCAAAAACATGCCCTTTAATAATATCACCACCAGTTTTTTGTCATATGGAATGTTAAAAAGACACATACCCACGCTCACAATACATTAAAAATTTATAATTTTACTGCTTCATCAAGGACAACCTAAAGGAGATTGATGAAGCATGATTCATAAAAGAAAAAAATTGATAAATTGGACCTCATCAAAATAAAACTTTCACTCTGCAAAAGACCCTGTAGAAAAGACAGGCTACAAACAAGAAGAAAATATTTGCTAAGTGCATGCCCACCAAAGGATTAGAATCCAGTATATATAAAGGACTCTCAAAATTCAATCATGAAAAATTAATAATCCACATAGAAAATAGGCCAAAGAGTAAACATAAATTTTATTGCCGAGAATATATAGATGAAAAATAGGTACATGAAAAGATGTTCAATATCATTAGCCTTAAGGAAATGCAAGTCAAAACCACAGTAAGATGTCACTACACACGTATCTGAATGGCTGAAATTTAGGAGATAGTGAAAACATTTAATGCTGGCAAAGAAGAAGGGGAGACTAGATCATTCATACATTGCTCGTGGGAATGGAACAAGGAGCCATTCTAGAAAAAAGTTGGGCAGTTTCTAAAAAAACTAAACATGCAATTACCATAAGACCCAGCAATTGTACACTTCGGCATTTATTCTAGAAGTGAAAATTATATTCATGCAAAAACCTATGCATCTATATGTGTGTGTGTATATATATATATATTTTTTTTAGACAGAGTCTCAAGCTGTTGCCTTGGGTAGAGTGCTGTGACTCACAGCTCACAGCAACCTCAAACTCTTGGGTTTAAACAATTCTCTTGCCTCAGCCTCCCAGGTAGCTGGGACTACAGGCGCCCACCACAACGCCTGGCTACTTTTTTGTTGCAGTTGTCGTTGTATTAGCAGGCCCCGGTTGGGTTCAAACCTGCCAGCCCCAGTGTATGTGGCTGGCGCCCTAACCACTTCGCTACGAATGCTGCCCTTTTCATTTTTTTTTTTTTTTTTTTGAGACAGAGTTTCACTTTGTCACCCTTGGTAGTATGCCATGGCGTTACAGCTCACAGCAACCTCAAACTCTTGGGCTTAAGTGATTCTCTTGCCTCAGCCTCCTGAGTAGCTGGGACTACAGGCAGCCATCACCACACCTGGCTGTGTTTTTGTTGTAGTCGTTGTTTAGCAGGCCTGGGCCAGGTTCAAACTCGCCAGCCCAGGTGTATGTGGCCAAGTTAATATTTACTGTGGTTTTATTTGTAACCGCCAAGCCCTGGAAACAACTCAGATGTTCTTCAATGAGTGATTGGTTAAACAAACCATCCACACCAGGGAATACTACTTGGCAATGAAAATGAACAAGCTACTGGCACACACAGCTTGGATGATCACACTGAGCAGAAATGGCCAATCTCAAAACACTTGTCTAAATTATGATTCCATTTATATAATTCCTTGAAATGACAGAGTTATAGAAATGAACAACCGATTAACAGTTGCCAAGAGCTAAGAATGGTGGAGGAGGGAAATAAGGATATAAGAAGACATCATAAGGGTTCCTTGTAGCGATGCACCTGGTTCTATATCTTGACTTGTGATAGACACACAAAGCTATGCATGACACAGTTGCATAGAGCTCAGTACACACAAATGAATATATTTAAAACTGGGGAAACATGCATTGTATTGGTGAATCCTGTCAATATCAACAAAACTGGTTGTGCCATTTTACATTCCCACCAGCATTATATGAGGGTGTCAGTTTCTCCCATCCTCACCAATGCTTCATTATTGTCAGCCTGTTCATTACAGCCATTCTAATGGTGTGTGGTGGTATCTCATTGTGGTTTTAACTTGCATTCTCTAATGACTAAGAATGTTGATCACTTTTCTTGTCCAAAGCTACTTGTATAAACACTTTGGTGAAATGTCCATTGAATTCCTTTGCATGTTTTTGATTAGGGTTGTATTTCTATTTTTTAAATTGTAGGAGTTCTTTATAAAGTCTAGTCAGAAGTCCTATGTTACATACATAATTTGCAAACATTTTTCCTATTTAATGGCTTTTTATATTTTAAATGTCTTTTAAGAGCAAAAATTCTTATTTTTGATTAAATTTATCAAATTTTTCTTTTATGGGCCATGCTTCTGCTGTCACATCTATGGAATCTTTGCCTAACCCAACATCACAAAAAATTTCTCCTATGTTTTCTTCTAAGAGTTTTATAATTTTAGCTCTTTCTTGCATTCGGGCCTTTAATCTATTTTGACTGAATTGTTGTGTATGATGTGAGGCAAGCATCAAAGTTCATTTTTTTAAATATAGATATAAAATTGTTCCAATACCATTTGTTGAAGAACACTATTCTCTTCTCATTTAATTACCTTTGCACTTTTGTTAAAAAGCAAACAACAACCAATGGCCAAGTGGTGAAATAAATAAATACATACATACATACATAGATTTCAATCAGCAGAAAATATAAGCGCTCATTTCTGGACTCTCTTTTCTGTTCCAGTGATCTATGTTTTATTATTATGCCAGTACCATCCTGTCTCAATTACTGTAGCTTTATAGTAAGTGTTAAGTGGGTCCCGTAAAGTCCTCCCGCTCTGTTGTTTTGTCAAAATTATTTTGGCTATTCTAGATCTTTTACATTTTTACATGAATTTAATAGTTTCAGAGAAGCCAGTTGCAGACCAGAATTCTAATATCAAAATAATCATACAATTTAAGAGCTGATGAGAGAATTTAGAGAGAATCTAGTTCTAGCCCAGCATTTCTTATTTGGCAGAGGAGGGAACCAAGGCTCAAGGGTTTTTTGAAGGGTAAGACCTATCACCCAGCATTTCTTACTTCCTCTTCAATATGTTCCTTTCTTCTCTCTTTGCACTAGATAGAACACTTGCGGTTTGAATACTCTCTACACCATACATAGTATTTACCAGCCAGCCTTCTAAAGCTTTGACAGGTGAATTATTAAAATCTACACCATTCTTGTGTGACATTCCATAATACGACTAGTACCTCAGCCGTCTTGAGTTTGTCTACTTCAATTTGTGCCTCACAGTTAGTAATTGTAAAGTTTTACGTTCTAATGAATTTATTAAATATTCAAAATCACCTCGACTTTATTGGTATCGCTTGTCAGCATCAATTGTATTCTTTCCCCCTGCCAAACATACATACATATGGTATCATTTTCTTCATGCCGCATACTATATCTTTGTTGGCCCATTTTTCCATCTACATACAGGATAATTGTGACCACATGACACTTTACAATAAAGAACTAACTCAAGGGGCAGCGCCTGTGGCTCAGTGGGTAGGGCGCTGGCCCCATACACTGAGGGTGGCGGGTTCAAACTCGGCCCCGGCCAAACTGCAACAAAAAATAGCCAGGCATTGTGGTGGGCGCCTGTGGTCCGAGCTACTGGGGAGGCTGAGGCAAGAAAATCGCCTAGGCCCAGGAGTTGGAGGTTGCTGTGAGCTGTGTGACTCCAGGGCACTCTACCGAGGGCAATAAAGTGAGACTCTGTCTCTACAAAAAAAAAGAACTAACTCAAGATCTTAAGAGTTTACACATTAAGTCATTATTAAGTCATTAAATAATCTACATGCTTTCAAATATGCCATTAATTTTCCCTTTTCCTTATTCATCATCACTGAAAAATTTTGGGAGGAGGGCTACAATCTAAACCTATATGCAGGGATCTCTGCTGGGCTCCTTTGTCTTGTTTTCTTCTGCTGAGTTCTGTCTTGCCTGCTTCTTTCTCTTAAATAAGCACTAGCATGTCCTACCATAGAGACTGATACTTAAAATCAACTATAAAACTTTTCCGTTAGGTATGAGGCCTGCTGTCTGCCCAGGTCAGAGCACCTATTTTCTATAATTAATTATTCTTGTGGCTCGGCGCCTGTGGCTCAACGGGCTAAGGCGCTAGCCACGTACACCTGAGCTGGCGGGTTCAAATCCAGCCCGGGCCCACCAAACAATAATGACGGCTGCAACCAAAAATGGCCGGGCGTTGTGGCGGGCGCCTGTAGTCCCAGCTACTTGGGAGGCGGAGGCAAGAGACTCGCTTGAGCCCAGGAGTTGGAGGTTACTGTGAGCTATGATGCTATAGCACTCTATCCAGGGTGACAGCTTGAGGCTCTGTCTCAAAAAAAAAAAAAAATTAATTATTCTTGCACTTCATTATGACAGAACATAGGGCTCCACTCGCGACATATTTGCGAAATCTTTTCTCCATTTAGGAAAAACCAAGGTTCTTTCTTTGCACCCTAGAATCTTCTCTGTGTTATGAATTAAACCTTAGAGTATTGATGCATATAATTAGCACTAACCTTATGAGTTCAAAATTGAGGACATCTAATTTTTCTTCTTGAAAGTTTTATTCTTCTCCATCCAGTGATCCTTTAGTTACATGCTTACAAAGTAAGTAGAAGTCTCAAGTCCCTTGCTTCTGGATTGGTATCCAGCAAATAGAGTAATTAAAATGAGATACTATATTTCTCTTTGTTCCCCACCTTCAGGTGAATGAGACAAGAAGGGATGACAAGCCCGTATCTTAGATGAAGAATCTTTCCTCTAAGAAAAAATCCTTCATGGTGCTGGAACTCGGACTTTAAAAATGTTCTCCCCCTTCTCTTTCTTTCTTCTCCACATGGTCGTTGTTAACATCTATGTATTTCAGATTCTAAAAAGTTAAGATCTCAGCAAAAACTGAGACACTGAATATTCAATAGTGAAAGATGTGGGTAGGAGCAACAATTCTATGTCTTCCAACTTCAATGCGGCTTAATAAGAAGCAGTCCCTTGGAATCCCTCTTACAGAAACTAACGTTTGTGATTTCTTGTGGGTCAGGAACTGCTCCAAGTATTTTGCATATATATTTAAGACTTATGCCAGCCATATGGTCCTCTTTTTACCCACAGTTTTCACTGAGGAACAGGTAACATGTCTAAGCCATGCCAGGGGACAAAGCAGCCCAGTTCCCAAGCCTGTTCTTTTTATCATTAGGCCACACCACCTTCTCCTTCTGTTGAGCTCCCACAGAAGATTGCTTATGAGCTTCTTGAGAAGTTACTGTTTCTGTTCATCTTCTAGGCAGTGAGTTTCTTGGGAAGCAGTCTTTTTTTCCTCCATATAATAATTTAATATCTGCCAGCCAAACAAAGTATTTCTGTCTTTATTCTATTAAATTAAAACAGACCTGCCATGTATGCTATATATCATTCACTATACACACATGGTTTTAGGCAATGCGAGGTAATTCTAGATAAGCTGTTTGGTGTCAGGGATACCTAACAAGTGCTCTTTTTCACATTGAGTGCCTGCATTCCATAGTGTGGTTAGAGGGACAGCGACAAGCTATGACAGGGACTACCAATAAACTTTTGTGGGAGAAGGAGTGAAAATGACAATCTAACATAGATCAACAGTCTCTTAAGTATAAATAGTACACTTGACAGTTACAGTGTTTAAAAAGTTCTCTGTCACCTTAATGACACAAACTTGCCTTGTTTGGAGGCAACACCTTCTGTTTGGGTGCCCTGCACCTGATGACCTGGACCACAGGTGACCATTCCAGACAGAGGCCATCACTGGTTGTAGCTCATACCTCAGATGCTGAGCCCTCTATGTGGACTGTCTTTTCGGTGGCCTCAGTAATCCCCCAGGGTAGCTACAGGAACCATCTTCATTTTATAGAGGAGGAAGCTGAGAGGCAGAGAGTTAACCATCCTGCCAGAGTGACGGGGTCCGGAAGATGGACTCAGTGTGGCCCTGGGACTCTAGCTTCAGGGCCCACACTCTGAACTACGATGCTAAGCCACTTGCATCAGTTAAAAGGAAGGCCTCTCCATTCCCCTAGCTCATGGTATCCAGGACCAGAGTCAAGACCATTTATGGAGTTTTTGCTCTGCTCTGTGTTTGTCTCACACTCCAAATTGTTGGACTGGTCGGGAGACGACCCTATCCAGTGTGCAGAAAAGGGAGAAGGTTCTATTACATTTGTGTGAAAGCCCTGCTTTGAGCCCAGAGCAATTAAAGCATAATGGAAGAGCAAAAACCATTCTAAGTTGTGCAAAATGATCTATGTATTTTGTAGTACCTGATTTGAGATTTGTCATAGCCAAGAGAGCACGTTCTCATTAAAGGTCTGTCCTGGGCAGCATAGACTTTATAATCATCTTGGCCTGTGCTGTTGGAAGACATTTTTGTTTACTACAAATTCAACTTTGTACCAACTTCTACATCCTAGGCCCTCCCCTAGACAGAAAGAAAAACCTCAAAACTTCATTGTTCGAAGACTGCTACCTGCCTTGTCATGTCCATTTCCAAGTGACCCTACAATAATTTATGTGGAGAGGAAGAGAACATTTTATTTACTTTCAGGTTTTCAGCTATTGCGGACTGTACTTGTAAATCCCTCATTCCTGGTCTAGGACAGGGAGAGCAAGCTGAAGGGGAGGAGAATCCCTCAGCCTCACTGAAAGGGATGGAAGGAAAAATTAGCACAAAAAAGCTGTGCCTCTAGTTCCATTTATTCCATTTTAAGATGCCATGATGATAACAAAAATAAAGCCCAAGTGCTAGGATTAAGTAGCAGGGGATATTAACATCTAGAAAGGATAAAGAAGGACAAATTCATTTATAGTATTCTTTTTGCATTGTCATGCATAGATGGTACACTTTAGTTTGTGATTACAAATTGTAGCAATTCAGAGTAATGTGTGTGTTGTGTATGTTCAGTTTGCAGAATTCTGTCACACACACTGTCCCACCGAGCTTGCCAAATTGGCCATCATCCCACTGTGGCAGTTATGAGAACCACCCCCATTCAACAATCACAGAATGAAGGGGTAACTGGCTTACCCAAGGCCACACAGCAGCAGGGCAATCTTGAACTGGGACCTAAGTCTTTTAAGTTGTTTTTTGTTTTTGTTTGTTTGTTTGTTTGTTTGTTTGCTTTTTAGAGACAGAGTCTCTCTCTGTGGCCCAGGATGGAGTGCAGTGGCATGATCACAACTAATGTAACCTCAAACTTCCCACCTCAAGGAATTATCCAGGCTCGGCGCCTGTGGCTCAACGGGCTCAGGGACCAGCCACGTACACCTGAGCTGGCAGGTTCGAATCCAGCCCAGGCCTGCCAAACAACAATGACGGCTGCAACCAAAAAATGGCCAGGCGTTGTGGCGGGTGCCTGTAGTCCCAGCTACTTGGGAGGCAGAGGCAGGAGACTCGCTTGAGCCCAGGAATTGGAGGTTGCCGTGAGCTGTGATGCCACAGCACTCTATCCAGGGTGACAGCTTGAGGCTCTGTCTCAAAAAAAAAAGGAATTATCCAGCCTTGGCCTCCCAAATCGCTGGGATTACAGACATGAGCCACTGTGCCCCACTGTAAGTCACATAAGTTTACAATCCAACTTGAATCTAGGAAAACAACAGCCTTGTTTTGTGGTGCTAAGCCAATGAGGTCTGGGCCATCAGAGCAACTACCATTGCACTGTGCCTCTGTGTCCTGCTGCCGTTAGGGACAACTGTGGTGAGAGGGTAGCGGGATGCAGGTTACATCCCCCCGAACTATTATCATTTGTTATTTCTTGTGACTAAATTTTACACTTTTTTCTGCTCCTCCTGTACTGTCTGGCTGTCAGCTATCGTTTCTGGTTTCTGGCATCCCCAGCACAATCGTCCTCAAAGTGTGGTTGGTAAACCACAAGCATCAGTGCCACCTGACAACTTGTCAGAAATGCACATTCTCAGGCCCCATCCCAAACTTGCTGAATCCGAAACTCAGAATGGGCTACCACCATCCACGTTGAGTCTGTAGTTCAACTGAGCCTTCCCGGTGATTCTGATGCTGTTCAATCTTGAGACTTGCTACTCCAAAGCAATAGTTCACAGTGTTGGAATGCCTTGGAATCACCTGCGGAGCTTCAACCACTACTGATGTTGGTGTCCCCCCCTCCAGAGATTCTGATTTAACTGGTCTAGGACAGGGTTTTTCAACCTCAGCAGTAGCAACATTTTGGACTAGGTGGCTGTTTGTTGGGGTGAGGGTGAGGGGTCTGTCCTGTACATTGCAAAATGTTTAGCAGGATCCCAAGCCTCTCCCCTGGATGCCAGCAGCACACCCACCCCCAGATATAATAACCAAAAATATTTCAGGCAATGCCAACTGTGTCCTGGGGGCAAAATTCCCCCTGCTTGGTGAGTACTGGTTTAGAGTCAGGTCCTAAATCATTCTAATATACAGCCAAGACTAAGAACTATGGCTCCGGGAAGTTCCTGTTAATGAGAAGCTCCGGATGTACAATGGGTTAAAGAATAATAAAAGCTAAGCTTTAGGTCCAGTCTTTCTTCTATTTATTAAAGAAAGAATAAATTACCCAGTGGTGAAGACTCAGGCAGTTTGCCAATGACTAAAGTATGTGGACCTTAGGACATAAATTTCACATCAACTATTTGGCTCTTTACATTTTTGCTTACTTTCTGGTTGTCAGATATGTTCCCCAAAGCTGGCACAAACAGATGTGTTCCCTATATGTAAGAGCTCCCCACCCTGGAGATACTGCCCTGCACTAAACACAGTGGGGAGCGTTGATCCTGCATTTGGGTCTCACCATCTGTAAACAGGCTGCTTGTCAGTGTATCAGATGCTCCAAGTTCTTCCCTCAATCTGGTTTGGGCCGGTTACAAAGTGCAGTGTGTCAATTTTATGATGCCGATTTTGGACACCATCCAAATCAGCCCCACACATGCAGAATTTCGATATTCATTTGTGCCATTTAAAAGCAGTTTCATTTTCAGACAGGCATCAGAAACTCTATTTCATCTGTGGTGGGGAAACGTCAGCTAGAACAAAGGCAAGAATCCAGGAAAACCCATGCTCAGCAGACTGTCTCCTGTGGTCTCCATGATGTTCCTCTGGGGTCTGCTGGGGATGGGAGACCAGGGTGTGGGTCATCTCCAAGTTCCTGCTCTGCAGCTCTGAAGAAGCTGGGCAGTCTCATCACAGTCCACCATGAGGGCTCTCTGAGTGAATAGCTATTGGCAGCCCCTTTTCAACCTAGACTCTTTTTTTTTTTTTTAAACAGTCTCACTCTTATCACCCTGCGTAGAGTGCCATGGCATCATCATAGCTCACAGCAACTGCAAACTCTTACACTCAAGCAATCTTCTTACTTCAGCCTCCATAGTAGCTGGAACTACAGGTGTCCACTAAAACACCCAGGGTAGTTTTTCTATTTTTAGTAGAGATGGATCTTGCTCTTGCTCAGGCTCATCTTGAACTCCTGAGCTCAAGGGATCTCCCCTCCTGGGCCTCCCAGAATGCTAGGATTACAGGCATGAGCCACTGCACCCACCTCAACCTGGACTCTTTTTCATCTTTTCTTTTGTTTGTTTTTATTAAATCATAACTGTGTACTGTGCGTTTATGGAGTTCTGATTTGATATACAATGTGAAATGCTTACATTGCATCCATCACAATTATACTCTTTTCTTAATAGTTTTGAAATGTACTATTACATCATGCACATTAGGTGAGGTCCCCTGAACACCCTCCCTCCTCCCACCTCCCCCATCCCCTCCCCTCTCTCTCCTCTTCCCTTCTACTTTCTGAACTATAGTTATGTTTTACCATTCATATGAATTGTAAGTGATTATATATTGATTTCATAGTAGTATTGAATAAATTGGGTACTTTTTTTTCCATTCTTGAGATACTTTACTAAGAAGAATATTTTCCAGCTCCATCCAGGTAAACATAAAAGATGTGAAGTCTCCATCTTTTTATGGCTGCATAGTATTCCATGGTGTACAAATACCACAATTTGTTAATCCATTCATGGGTGGATTGGCACTTGGGCTGTTTCCATGTCTTGGATATTATAAATTGGGCTGCAATAAACATGCTGGTGCAAATGTCTTTGTTGTAAAATGATTTTTGATCATCTGAGTATATAAAATAGTAGAGGAATTGCAGGATTGAATGGTAGGTTTACTTTTACTTTACTAAAAGTCTACTTTTAGTTCCTGGAGTGTTCTCCAAACTTCTTTCCAAAAAGGTCGTATTAGCTTGCATTCCCACCAGCAGTGTAGAAGTGTTCTCTTCTCTCCATAAGCACACCAACATCTGTAGTTTTGGGATTTTGTGATATGGGCTAATCTTACTGGAGTTAGATGATATCTCAAAGTGGTTTTGATTTGCATTTCTCTGATGATTAAGGATGATGAGCATTTTTCATGTGTTTGTAGGCCATGCACCTGTCTTCATCAGAGAAGTTTCTGTTCAAGTCTCTTGCCCACAAAAAAAAAATGGGATTATTTGTTCTTTTCTTCTTGATTAGTTTGATCTCTTTGTAGATTCTAGTTATCAGACCTTTGTGAGAAGCACAACCTGCAAAAATCTTCTCCCATTCTGAAGGCTGTCTATTTGCTTTACTTACTGTGCTCTTGGCTGTGCAAAAGCTTTTTAGTTTGATCAGATCCCAGTGATGGATTTTTGGTGTTGCTTCAATTGCCCAGGGGATCCTCCTCAAAATATTCTCCCAGGCCAATTTCTTCAAGTGTTTTCCCTGCACTCTCTTCTAGTATTTTTATAGTTTCATGTCTTAAGTTTAAATAGTGGTTCTCAACCTTCCTAATGCCACAATGTATTTTCATTATTAAAAAGGAGTCATGAACCACAGGTTGAGAACTGTTGATTTAAATCTTTTATCCAGTGAGAACCAATTTTTGTTAATGGTGAAAGGGGGAATCCAGTTTCAGTCTTCTACAGGTCGCCAGCCAGTTCACCCAGCACTATTTGTTAAATAGGGAGTCTTTCCCCCACTGAATGTTTTTGATAAGTTTATCAAAGATCAAATGATGATAAGTAGCTTGGTTCATCTCTTGGTTCTCTATTCTGTTCCCTAAATCTACCTCTCTGTTTTTGTGCCAGTACCACTCTATTTTCAAAACTATAGACTTAAAATATAGCCTAAAGTCTGGTAACATGATACCTCCTGATTTGTTTTTATTTCTGAGTGATGTATTGGCTTTTCGAGGTTTTTTTCTGATTCCATATAAAATGAAACATTACTTTTTCAAGCTCTTTAAAGTATGACAATGGTGCTTCAATAGGTATTGCATTAAATCTGTAGATTGCTTCGGGTAGTATGGACATTTTAACAATGTTAATTCTCCCCAGCCATGAGCATGGTATGTTTTTCCATTTGTTAACATCTTCAGCTATTTCTTTTCTCAGAGTTTCATAATTCTCTTTATAGAGATCTTTCACATCAATTGTTAGGTAAATTCCCAGATATTTCATCTTCCTTGGCACTACTGTAAAAGGAATAGAGTCCTTGACTATATTTTAAGCTTCAGTATTATTGACATATATAAAAGGTACTGATTGTAAGTAATGATTTTGTCTCCTGAGATACAGCTATATTCCTTGATCACTTCTAAGAGTTTTGTAGTTGAGTCCCTGGGATTTTTCAGGTATAGAATCATATCATCAGCAAAGAGTGAGAGTTTGATCTCCTCTGACTCTATTTGGATACCCTTGATCACCTTCTCTTGCCTGATTGCAATGGCTAAGCCTTCTATTACTATGTTGAATAGCAGTGGAGACAATGGGCATCCTTGCCTAGTTCCTGATCTGAGTGGAAATGTTTTCAATTTTACTCCATTCAATATGATATTAGCTGTGGGTTTGCTGTAGATTGCCTCTATCAGTTTAAGAAATGTCCGTTCTATGCCTATTTTCTTTTTTTTTTTTTTCAGCTCTATGCCTATGCCTATTTTCTTATGTGTTCTGATCATGAAAGGATGCTGGATATTATCAAAAGCTTTTTCTTCATCAATTGAGAGAGTCATATGGTCTTTGTTTTTTATTTTATTTATGTGATGTATTATATTTATAGATTTGCATATGTTGAACCAATTTGATCATGGCGTATAATTTTTTTGATGTGTTATTGAATTCTGTTTGCTAAGATCTTATTGAATATTTTTGCATCAAAATTCTTTAATGATATTGGTCTATAATTTTCTTTCTTTGTTGAATCCTTTCCTGGTTTGGGAATCAGAGTGATATTTGCTTCATAGAATGTGTTGGGAAGTATTCCTTCTTTTTCTATGCTTTGGAAAATGTTGTATAATACAGGTACTGGTTCCTCTTTAAAGGTTTGATGGAATTCAGATGCAAAGTCATCTGGTCCCAGACTTTTCTTTTTTGGGGAGATTTTGTATTGTTGATGCTATTTCAGGATTGATATAGGTCTATTCAAAATTTCTAATTCTTTCTGGTTGAGTCTAGGAAGGTGGTGTGCTTCCAGGTATTGGTCCATTTCCTTCAGATTTTCATATTTTGGGGAATAGAGTTTTTTGTAGTAATCATTGAGGATTTTTTGAATTTATAAAGTGT